>CAUYRH010161163.1:0-78839 GCA_963574655.1 Perodicticus potto
GCAAAACTTACTAAATACAGAATATAAATATATTCATACCACAACTAAGAAAATGCCATGAAGGCTATGTTAAACAGTTTGATGAAAATATTTCAGATTGTATATGAAACCAGCACATTGTACCCCTTGATTGCACTAATGTACACAGCTATGATTTAATAATAATAATAAAAAATAAGATGCAAGAAAAAAAAAAAGGGCAACACCTGTGGCTCAAAGGAGTATGGCACCAGCCCTGGCCCCACATGCTGGAGGTGGTGGGTTCAAACCCAGCCCCAGCCAAAAACTGCAAAAAAAAAGAAAGCAAAGAAAATGTTATTAAGTTAGTTTGATAAGTGAGGTAATAGGAGTTACAGGTGCAGACCAAGAGATGGAACATGTACAGGTTTGATAATATCTCCCCCCAAATTCACATTCTTCCTGAAATTCAGAAAGTCACCTAAGAAATAATGTCCTTGCAAAAGTAATTAGCTGAAATGAGGTCATACTACAGTAAGGTGGGCCCTCAATCCATTATGCTTGGTGTCCCTATAAGAAGAGAAGAGACACAGACATTGAGATGTACAGGGAAGAGGCCATGTGAAGATGGAGGCAGAGTTTCGAGTCATATGTCTGTAAGTCCAGACACACTCAACTGCTAAACACAAAGATATTCACCTGTGTAAGCTCTGTGTTTCACTCCTTTTGTAAGTGGAGTGAAAGAAAAGTACCAAGAAAAGGAATAGAAGAATAAGTAGCAGAGGAGGTGGCAAGTTTATGAAATGCAAAGCTACTGAGGACTTCTCAACTACCAGGCAAAGGCAATGAAATACATTGGCATTGCTCTGGGACACTATTTCCTATTTCCTCAGGAAATTCCCAATATCTATTTTGCTACTAGAATGCACAAGGTCCACCAATTAAGTTCTCAAACTCATCCCAGAAAAAGTGCTACATACCTCATTGCTGAAAATCAATACGGTTAACTTTGAATACTCCCCCTGGGGAGCTATGCAAGAACACCAATACCTAGTCCACCCTTCAAAGCAATTCTTGAACTCTTTTTCTGGAATGACCTTCAGAGCTGTCATTGTATGAGGTCTGACAATTAAGTTTGTGAGCTCGCCACTATGTACTTACATTGGTAGTACAATACAAACAACTCAGTAAAATTTCATAACCTTGATAAATCAATGTTTCACAGCTGTGTTCATGTCTACATGTGGTGGTGTCTTGCTGAGTAGAGTTCATTATTGTTGTTGCATGTTTATGTGTGGTCACTCCTTTTTGGGGTGTATAAATATTTATAATTGTTAAGTCTTCTTGTTAAATTGTTCTCTTCACCTTTTACAGTGATCATATTTGTCTTTTGTTACTTTTGTTGATTTAAAGTCTCTGTTGTCTGATATAAGAATGGCTACACCAATTTTTTCATTTCCACTTGCATGGAATATCATTTCCAATATTTCACCTTGGAAAGAGTCCTTGTGTGTTAGATTTACTTCCTGGAGACAACAGATACTTGGTTTGTGTTTTCTTATCCATTATGTCTCTTCAGTAGGAAATTCAAGGTATTCATATTTATTGAAAATATAGATATGTGTGGTGGATTTTTGTTCATTCTGTTGGGTAGAACTTTATTGCTTTGTTTTACCTTTAAAGTCACTGCAGTGTCTGGGCTGTGAGCTTTAGGTTTGGGGTGATTTTATATCAGTGGGTGTCTGTTGTGCTGTTCCATTTATAATGAAGATCTCAGTATTTCCTGCAGGTAGGTTTGGGTTCCACAAATTCTCTCAGAGATTGCTTGTCTATGAAAGTTTTTAATTATCCCTCATATACAAAACTTAGTTTTGCAGGATACAAGATTCTAGGATGGCCATTATTGTGTTTTAGGAGATCAAGGATGAGACCCAATATGCAGGATTTGGCTTGCAGGATTTCAGTTTAGGAGTCTGCACTGATCACGGTTTTTCTTTGCAAGTTACCTGCTAATTTCACCTTACTGGTTGTAGGATGACCTCTTTTGTGTTTACTTTAGCCAGCTAATGATTATGTGTTGTGATTATTGCCTCTTCACAGTGAATCTCCTAGGTGTCCTTTCTGCTTCTTGAACTTAGATATCTAGATTTCTAGAAAGGTCAGGAAATTTTTCCTCAATAATTCCCTCAACCAAAGGTAGAGTACTTGAGTGCTCCAAGCTTTAGGAGGGACACTGTTGTTCCCAGGGGTTTCTTGATCTCCATCACCAAATTATCTAATGCTTGAATATTTTCTTCTTCACCCTCCAGAATGTCTATGATTCTTTTGTTTGGCATCTTTACATAGTCCCACATTTCTTGTAAGGTTTGTTCTTTTTTTCTGACTGACTTGTTTAGTACAAAGGTATTATCTTCAAGTTCTCAGATTCTTTATTCTGCCTGATGGAACCTGTTTTTAAGGCTCCATAGTGTTTTGTAATTCCTTGAAAGAATTTTTCATTTCCATAAGTTCTGTTTTGTTTTCCCATAATATTTTGATCGCCTTACAGAACTTTTCATTTATTTCCTATATTGTCTTTGTGGCTTTGTGGTGTGCTTCATTTTCTCTTCTATTTCCAGTTGTTCTTTCATATAACTCATATTTGAAGTTCTGCACCTGTCATTTTGATCTTTTCATTTAGGTTGGTAGCCATTGGTAAGAAGTTATTGTTTTCTTTAGGGGGTGATCTTGCACTTTGATTTTTGGTATTTCTGGAGTTTTTTCACTGGATACTTCTCATCTGACCTCTCAGTTGAGAGCTAAGAGTGATAGGCCTGGTTTATTGGCTGTTCCTGAGACCCTGCAGATTGATCCCAGCTCTCAGTAATGGTAGGTGGAACTTGTACAGCCATATCTGATTTGCTTGAGTTGGGAGACACTTTGGTGGGCCATATCATTATCCTCCATGTCTTTGGTTGATATTTATGTGAGTTAGCCTATTGCTGACTCTGTGGCAGACTGGTCTCTCAGGTGGAGTACTTGAGTGCTGTAAGCTTTAGGAGGGACCCTACAGTTCCCAGGGGATTTCTTGATCTCTACCACCACAGAAATTGAGAGATGAGTAAGGCAGTTTGTGGCTAGGATGCCTGGACTTCAAAGACATAACAATGTATCACGGGGGCTAAAATATTACTTTTCCAGCCTTGGAGAAACCTCTGGTAGCAGGATCAAGGCAAACTCTAGACCAGCAGAGCTATTGACAGAGGAGAGAGCTTAGTGCTTCTATGCTAAAGCACCAGTCTAGGTTCTTTCTGCCCTTATCCCACAGCGAGTTTTTCTGAGAGGAGAATTGTAGAAGCTTCTTCAAGTGCCCACTATGCCACACACAGGAGAGGGCAGAGCCAGCCAGATAGGATGCCGGTGCAGCCATAGCTCCAAGCCAGCAAAGGCCAGTTTAGTTTTTCCTGTGGCCAAGGGGGTATTCCCCACTCAAAGCCGGCCAAAGCTGAAGCCCTCTGGGCTCCAGCCTGATTTCCTCTAAGTGGGGACTAGGGTGGTGCAGAGGGCAGGGCTTCCAGGTGAAACCTCTAAGCTGGGGGCAGAGTGCAGATGGTGGGAAGAACAGACTAAGAGGGTGGGGTCAGAGTAAGCCAGGCAGTAGGCAGGCATGGTTCAAGCTCCAGCCCCATCAATGTCAGTTCAAATGAGCTGCTGTTAGCTCCTACAGTTGGGGGAGGGGTACTCCCTTCTCACAGCCTACCAAAGCTGCCATTCAGGGTCACACAAAGCAGGGCCCATTGAGTTCCACTCTGATATGGTAGAGGGGAAGGGTCCAGTTCCCTTTACTGATCCTGCCCTGCAGGGAGGGCCTGAGATGCTATAGGGGAGAGGCAGCTTCCAGTCTCCCTTCCTCACTCCTGGTGAGGGGAAACTAGTCTAACCCGACTGTCTAAGGTGGGTGTGCCCTTCACACACCAGCACAAAGGGAAGCAGGCCCTTGTCCCCAAAGTGGGAGATAGGCTGTGGCCACAAGCCTGCTGGAGCCTAAATCACTCTCTGTTATGCCAAGCAAGGGGGAGATTCAGAGGAGGAAAAGTCTAGGTGCAAGAAAGCCTGATCTCTGGTCCCTGGTGGCATTCTCCAGCAGGATGAGTGCTCCTATGTCCCGCTGCTTGCTGAGAGCCATGGGAGGATTGAGGGAGCTCCCTTATCCTTTCACTTGGCTCCAGGCTTTCTCAGATCCAGTCTGCTTTGCCACTCTCCTCTCCTCTTGCTTCCTTTCTGTCTTCATCCTTGCAGCTCTCAGTGGAGTTGCCAATGCCTATGTTGCTTCTCCCTGCAATCTGCTCCCATCTCCCTTGAGTCAAACCCTCCTACCTTGAGCTGGGACAGTCTGATGAGAGCTGCCTCTAGTTGGTTATCTAGCCCCTGCTCTCTGAAACATATGTATTTCATGTTTAGATTTGGGTCACATCTTCAAGATATCTCATTATATATATACACAAATATTCCAAAATCAGAAAAAGTCTCAAATCCAAAAGACTTCTGGTCCCAAGCATTTCAAGTAAGGGGTACTCACAAATTGAAAGTAGGCAAATTACAGTACAGGCTGGTTTCCATTGTATCTCCTTTGCTGCCATCTACTGACAATTTTACATAATGCAAAATGTCAAAAGCCCCTGTCTTCACATGGCCATTTCCTTTTCCTGTCTAGTGCTCTCATTGGGTTGAAGGTGCTTCCAACTGAGCCTAGGGATTTAATGTGGTGGTCTGCATTGGTGGTGGTACTTAATCTCCTCAGAAAAACCTATTAAACTTGACTCTGAGTCCTGCAGAAAGCAAAGCAAGCTGACCTCTGAAAATGATTAAGTGTGGTCCATTTATAGCACAAGCAAAAAGTCACCAGCCCATTATTGAACAAATTTATAATATGTTTTAATTGCAGCTGAATGTATTACAGTGAGAAACAAGAGTTTTCTATAAATATGTGCTGCCATATGTATACATTATTTTATACTTTTATACTGTAACTTTGGGAACAACTCCTAGAAGCATAATTTCTGGATCAAAGGGTGAATGCATATGTTAATCTGCTAGAGATTGCCAAATCCCTCCTCAGTAGGGGTTGCACCATTTTGTATCCCTATCCCCAGTGCGTGAGTTTGGCTTGTTCTCCACAGCCTCACCACCAGAGTAGATTTTACACCTTTGATCACTTTTGATATCTAAGAATTTCAGGTCTTTATACTTTTAGTTTGTTTCTCTTATTGTTTCTGTCAAATTCCAGCCAGAATAAGAGAAACTGGATCAATTATTTTAATAGAGAAAATTGAATAGAGGTACTAGACATGAAATGGTGGACTAAACAGGAAAAAGGAAACAAGGAAATAACAGAAAGACAATGTTAAGAGAGTGATACATCATACAAATTCTTGATACTATTCTTAAGTGCTCTATAATGTAATCGATAGAAACATTTATGACAAAGATAATTCATAAAAAGAAATTTACAACTAAGTCAATTTATGTATATTGATGCAAAGCTCTAAGTAAAATACCGCCAGATATTGTAACAGTAGAATTATAAAATGCCATTACTTAGTAAGACTACATTGCAAAATTTATTCTGATACATTACCAACTATGTGGGTCAAAGGAGAAAAAAATAATGATCTCGTAAAATAACTGTGTTAAGATTAACCTCGCTTACATTTAAAGAATTACAATGCTTCTAAGCGGCTATCCTATTTGTACCTGATTTTACTGTAAGAAATGCAACTATGAATTGTTTCTATAGTTTTTGTCTCTTTTCATCATTTAAACTGTTAAATTGATCAATTCCAAACTGAAGTGCATTATTTTGCACCCTTTGGAACAATAACAAGAAAAACCCAAGAAAAAATAATTGTTTTTATCAGATAAACCAAGCTAAAAATGACAGAAGAGAATCTCTGGGCTATGAGTTTTACTACAGAACTCTGAATTTAATAAACAACCCATAACAGTTTTCCCTAAATAAAATGAAAAGATAGCCCCCAAGTACCAAGGTGGTGAAAAGTCCCATCTCAATCCTATTATGAAGTCCCCTTGACATCTCTAGGGTTACACAATGGTCTAGGGCACTCATGTGGCACCTGGACATCAGAAGATCGTCTGTACTTCAGTTCATCATGATTGCAATGGGAAGTTTTCTTGTCCAGGTTGGTCGGTCATTTGATATCAAGGAGGGGACAGGGACAAGAGGTTCTTGCTCTTGGAAAGAAGTCCTCCTGGCACCTATTTACCATCCTCTACTAGTCCAGCCATACTTTTGCTCTGCAGATGCTAATCCCTTTTCTCTATGTCTGAAGAAAGCTTATCATCTTTGGGACTGATCTTCAGATTTCAGGGGTGATGTTACAGTACATTCTGGCCTCTCTATGTGTATAGACTTTTACCCAGAGCCACAGATTCACAGGACATAGATAAAACACAAACAACTTTGGTACCAAATCTACTCTAAATCTTGATGGCCTCACTCAGTAATTTCTCATTCACATGTTATGTCTAAAGCAGGTTGTCAAGGGACTCAGGAACTGAACGTCAGCTCCACTATGGCCTGGGTGGGAGCATGGAGAATCACACCACAGCTTTTAAAAGGATTAGTCAAATGTCCAGAATTAGTCTTCTCAGCCCACAAAAGTGTCAGGAAACCTGGGGGAGCATTTGTGTATTTGCTCTCTAAATATTCCTTTCTCCTCCTTCCTCACAGAACACACTCACCTTTTCTCCAAGGATGGCAATCTCAAAACCCATATAGTCATACTATAATCTGAAAATCTAAGACCTCTGGGTTGTCTGTAGATGAGGCTTAACTCTATCTCCCATTGGTTCAGAGCTCTACTAACCCAAAAGATCTTCCTCCACCTCCAAACATGGTGGAGGAATAGTAATGCATCACCATGCTCGATAGTTAAGAATAAAAAATGCAAAGACGACCCTGATCTGTGGTAATTCATTACCCTGAAAGGTATATTGCTTTATTATTCTGATTATCACTCTTTTAGACAGTCATGTGGTTACTGTCAAAGTAGGAAAATTTATGAATTTAAGAATGATGTTGATCCTAGTCAGAAACTATTCCAGACACAAGATTATTATAGGTATTGTTTATGGTAGATCCATAAACAAAAGAGCCCCATAGCTAGAACCCTGCCAACATGGACATGGCTATAACAAGGTGGTCAAAGATCAGTTCTTCTCCTTTGCCTATTACTGATTACACTAATCAGATTTATGTTTTCCAGAAAGGTCATCAAGCCACACGCAATAAAGATGGTTCCAGTCCATGAACCCCTGTAAAAAAAAAAAAAGAAATGAATTCTGATTAAGTAGACACATACATTTTAATAATTGATGCCTGAGCTCAATTAATGTGCTGATTTTTTAGTAGTATTAAAATACCAAATTTGGCTCGGTGCCCGTAGCATAGTGGTTACGGTGCCAGCCACATATATTGAGTCTGGCAAGTTCAAACCCAGCCTGGGCCAGCTAAAAAACAATGGCAACTGCAATTAAAAAAAAAAAAAAGCCAGACATTGTGGCCAACACCTATAGTCCCAGGTACTTGGGAGGCCAAGGCAAGAGAATTGCTTAAACCTAAGAGTTTGAGGTTGCTGTGAGCTGTGACACCACAGTACTCTACCAAGGGTGACATAGGGAGACTCTGTCTCAAAAAAAAAAAAAAATACAGAATTTATTCTAATATGAATCAGACATCTTTTGAGTGTACCTAGATTTTTATATTAAAAGTCCCTATGTTATCTATTTAACTCTCTAGTTTTATCTTTGTAATTATTCATTGATGTGTTCTAAGATCATATATCTGCAGTTACATATTCTAATCACTGTGGTTTTCCTTTATAGTACTTAACACAAAATGATTATTTTGGTAATTTTTTTTTTATTTAATGTCTGTCTCCATCATTAAACTTCAAACTTCATAATACTGGAACCATCTGGCCTAGTGCCTGGTACAGAAGTAGGTACCTATGATGGTGCAGTGACTCAGTGAGTAACCACATTGTCAAATTGATTTGATTAACAGTTTAATCTTTTAAGATCTACTGGAATTTTTAAGTCAAATGGTTGTTCTGAGATTTAACTATATTTAATTAATACTGCCTATCATGTGTATATGTAAAGGGGAGTGACCCATTTTTATTATATATGATCTTTCCAATTTCAGCAACTTTGATATCTTGCCCTGAATAACTTTTTACTAAATCCAAAACACTTGTCTAAAATAATATCCCTTGTGAAATTTAATTACTCAGGTTTCTGTGTGTGTTGAATTTTCACTTTGCCTTTTTTGCAAAATATAAAGTCATTCTCATGCCTATAATTCTAGAACTCTAGGAAACCAAGGTGTATCAACTGAGCCCAGGAGTCTAAGATCAGCTTGAGCAAAAGTGAGACCTCGTCTCTGTTAAAAATAGAAAAACTAGCCAGGCATTGTGGTGGGCACCTATAGTCCCAGCTACTCAGGAGGCTGAGGCAAGGAAGTCAGTTCAGCCCAAGAGTTTGAGGTTGCTGTGAGGTAGGATACCATGGCACTCTACCCAAGTCATTCAGTGAGGCGCTGTTTCAAAATAAATAAATAAACAAAACTCATGGAGAACATTGTGGAATAAGAAGAAGTAAGGTTTTATTTCCAGTGTATCACTAATGAATGAATCAGTAAAAGTTTTCTTTTTCTCCACTTAGTATTTTAACAGCAACTACTTCTTTAGAAGCCTTTATAAATGAAATTATTTTATTTAAAAATGTCTTCAATTATTTTTTCCTTCCAGGGAATCTGGAGTCCTCGAAAAATTCCTAATCCAGATTACTTTGAAGATGATAATCCATTTCTTCTGACTTCTTTCCGTGCTCTTGGTTTAGAGCTTTGGTCTATGACGTCGAATATCTACTTTGATAATTTTATTATCTGCTCAGAAAAAGAAGTAGCAGATCACTGGGCTACAGATGGTTGGGGATGGAAAATAATGATAGCAAGTGCTAATGAGGTATGGTATTGACCAATAGTGGTTGTGATATAACTATATATAGCAGTAGTAAGACTTGACCCTGGTTATAGGTTATACATATGACCCCTTTAAAGGTAAATAAGTGTATAATAATTACTAAATCTCAAGGAAGTGTACTCGTAGACAGAATATTTAGCTTTACTATATTATGATACAACTTCATTATACCACATTTAGTAAACTATATGTCTATGTGTGAGTTTGTGCGTCTCATTCTTCATTAAATTATAACAGCTTTAATAGGATATAAGGCTTATATGCTGTTTATAGAATTGGCACATGGCCAATTCAAGGAGTAAGTGGTAACATTAAATATTATTATTTATTTATTTTGATTACTTTTCACATAGAGGAGTAAAAAGAATTTTTAAATTTAACACTATTGTATTCTAGTGTTTCCAGAAAAATCTCAATATTGTTTACAAAAAGATAAGCTAAATATTTCAATACAGTGTACCTTAGATGATATATCTTTAAAATCAGTTGTTATAAAGAAAAATTCATACCTTACATTTGATATCTTTGGACACTAGCAAAAATCATCAAAAGAGTAGGTAAACAGGGATTCTCATTTTGAATCTGTTTTAACTAAAGCATTCAATGATTTATGATTTTATCTTAATAAAGAAACAACTTTGTCACTGAGGGTTGTGTGTAAAATTTGTTTATATAAAAAAGAAAATTCTGAAGTATGATTTTAATAAGTTCTTTAAAGGTACAGCATTAATAATGAGAGAGTTGTATCTCCTAAGTGAACCAAATAATACATCCACAGAAAGGAGTTCTCTCCTTGACCAATGATAAATGGAATGGTTTACTTTTCTTTTGTTGATTAATTTGAGTTCTCTGTAGATTCTGGTTATCAGTCCTTTGTCAGATTCGTAACATGAAATATCCCATTTATCATTGGGGAAGAAATGTGAAGAGAACCTTCTCCAAAGAAGATAGTCCATTGGCCAACAAACATAGGAAAAAATGCTCATTGTCCATGATCATCAAAGAAATGCAAATCAGAACCACCTTGAGATAGCACCTAACCCAGTAAGATTAGCCAACATCACAAAGTCCCAAAGTTGCAGATGCTGGCGTGATTGTGGAGAGAAGGGAACACTTTTATACTGTTGGTGGGATTGCAAATTAATTCAGCCTGAAAATATGGAGAATCCTCAAAGAGCTAAAAGTAGGCCTTCTTTCGATCTCGCAATCCCATTATTAGGTATCTACCCAGGGGGAAAAAATCATTTTATACCATGTGTATAAGGACGTTTGTACTAGAATATTTATCACAGCTGAATTCACAATTGCCAAGCTGTGGCATCAGCCCAAATGTCCATCAACCCATGAATGGATTAATTCACTGTGGTATATGTATATCATGGAATACTATTCAGCCATAAAAATTATGGAGACTTTACATGTTTTATATTAGCCTGGATGGAGTTGGAGAACATTTAGTAAAGTATCACAAGAATATAAAAGCAAATATCCAGTGTACTCAATACTAAAATGAAACCAGCAGATCAACAACTACAGGCCCATACAAGAGAAAAAATCAATTAAAGTAGGGGAGAGGAAAGCAGTGAAGAGAGAGGGAAGAAGGGAGGGGGATTAGTGTGCTGTCACCTAACAAGCACAATGTTAGGGTACATGGCAGGCCTTCTGGGTGAAGGGCTCAACTACAACTTGGACTACATAACAAATGCAAACAATGTAACCTAATCATGTATACTCTCATATTAATCTGAAATTTTTTAAAAAGTAGTTCTATCCTGATATTTAACAAAAAATAAAGTTGTCATTATTCTTGCTGGAAGATTAGAAGTTTCCACTTTTGTAGTAATGTACCTTCTACTATGAAGTCTCATACAGTGACACATGCTAATAACTAGACTAACAATTAGACTTTACAGAGTGTAAGGTGGGAAAAGAAACATTGGTTTTGTTTATGAGTTCATCACACCTTAATACAAAATGCCTGGGTAAAATATGGTTTTCATAGGCAGTAATTTCCGATAAAACGTTGTAAAATTTGAATTCATTTTTCTGCATATGTCTTTTATAGCCTGGCATATTTAAACGGTTAATGGCTGCTGCTCAAGAACGCCCATGGCTTTGGTTGATTTATCTTGTGACAGCAGGGCTGCCAGTAGCACTAATTACTTCATTCTGTTGGCCAAGGAAAGTAAAGGTAAAGAAAATCAATTTCCTTCAACTTTTTTTTTCTATAAATTGAGCAGACCATTCTTAAAAGTAATACTGTATTTTTCCATGTATAATAGGGAAAAATAAGGATGCACATGATACATGGGTAGTACTAATTCCTTATCTATGTAAATGCTTTTAATTCTTTTATTTATACTTATGTATTAAAAGTCTAACTCTAGAATGCAATAATGATATCCGTATGCAAAATAATACCCTGGAATATGGTAATCAGTTTTCTTGAGCTTAGACAAAATTGGAATGAAAGTATTTCAATCAATGAAGAGCAATGTATTTCTCTACATACAGTTTAGGCAGGAGCTAGAAATCCAGCTGATACTTTTTGTTACATAAAATTTCTTATACCATAATATATTTTTTTAAATGCTAAAATTCTTTTATAAAACAAGTAACTAAATATAAACAAATAAAATTTGAATTATAAAATTTAAATGAAAGATTTTTTTCATGAAAGTTTGGGGCACCTTATACACAGGAGTGTATTACACATGGAAAAATAGAGTAAGGCCAGGTGCCATGGTTCATGCTTATAATCCTGGCACTCTGGGAGGCCGAGGCAGTTGGATTGCTTGAGCTCAGAATTAGAGACCAGCCTGAGCAATAGCGAGACCCTACCTTTAAAAATAGAAGGGCATTGTGGTAGGCACCTGTAGTCCCAGCTACTCGGGAGGCTGAAGCAGGAGGATCTCTTGAGCCCAAGAATTTGAGGTTGCTGTGAGCTGTGACACCATGGCACTCTATCAAGGGTAACAAAGTGAGACTCTGTCTCAAAAAAGTAAAAGAGAAAGAAAAATACAGTAATCTAAATTTGCTATAGTTTTTCACTAATAATTCACTGTTATTAATTATTGCAAAATTTTTTTTAAAATAGTGCCTTTTAATAAAAAATACTTTCTTAAACTACCACAGAAAAAATATGAAGACGCAGAGTATAAAAAAACTGACATATGTAAACCACAAACAAAGGGAGCACTCGAACAAGAAGTGAAGGAAGAGAAAGCAGCCCCGGAGAAGCCGATAGACTTAGAAGAGGAAAAAAAGCAAAGTGATGGTGAAATTCTTGAAAAAGGTAAAATGATAAGAGTAATTTTAATGGGGACCCGGGGTAAAGCTCATAAACACAGTATATTATCCTCAAATCACTAGCCGTCGTACTTGCTTATTATCAAATTTGTACATCTGCATCTCCAAGAATACATGATGATGGCCAAGAGGAGTAAAAGTCCTCTGAGCAGCCAACCTGTTTATAGTTTTTTCTTCTAGGAAACAAGATTTAAATAGCGTTCTGTTGCTTTAGGGCCTCACAGTTCTGAATCCCATTTGCTATAGTCTTTTGCAAAGACTTTTCTTGCCTCTGAGAATGTAGAAGATGAGATGGAAGGTACATGTCACGGCCTCTGTAGACGGGGAATAGATCTAAGGCAGGTGATGGCAGCAACAAAATCAACACCAAGTCTTCCAGTGGCTGTAGTTTATCAGTTACCATATAGAATAATATTTGATTAATTTCCTGAAAAGATTGCTGAACCTGTATGCCTCCCACCTATATTAAACCCTTGACGATGTTAGAACTAAAGCCACTTTTTGGTGGCTCTCTACTGAGACCTCCTCATGCATACTGAGGTAGAAATAAAACTAGTGATTTGCCCAGTATCCCAAACCAAATTCCAGATTGAGCTTTTTACAACTTAAATTATGTCTTGAAGCACTATTTTTTTTTTTATTAAATCATAGCTATGTACGTTAGTGCAATCATGGGGTACAATATGCTGGCTTCATATACAATCTGAAATATTTTCATCCAACTGTTTGACATAACCTTCATGGGATTTTCTTGGTTATTGTATGAAAACATTTGCATTCTTCATTTAGTAAGTTTCACCTGTACCCTTCTAAGATGCACCGTAGGTGTGATCCCACCATTTACCTTCCCTCCACCCATACTCCCCCCTCCCCTCCGCTTCCTTGCCCCTTTCCCCATATTCTTGTGCTATAATTGGGTTATAGCCTTCATGTGAAATTGAAGAACTATTTTGAACTTAGTTGATGAAACAGTTGACTTAACACATGTGTATGTACATATCTATATTTTTGAGAGTATATATACCTACACTTATATATAAGGTTGTACAATTAAGTTTGAGAACTCATCCTAGAAAAAGTGCTACATATTTCATTGCTAAATATCACGACAGTCACCTCAAAGTACTCCCGTGAGAAGCTAGGCACCAGTGCCAGTGCCTAGACCACCCTTCAAAGCACTTTTTCTAAGATGATTTCACAAACTTAATTATGCAACCTTATATATTTACATGCATATGTAAAATACGTCTGTGTGTACTACACACATGTATATGTGTTTATCAGGTATCTGAAACAAATTATTTAGTTTGGAAATTCTCATAGCCTTATTCTTGTAACTTCATAGTGCTTAGTGTATTGATGTCTTGTTCAGCCTTATTTAGAGGGCATTTATATATAGCTTACAATTGGAATATTTAAGTATCAGAAGGGTCTTCTTATAGTAAGTACTTTCATATATTCATGTAGTCTCAAATTATGAATGTGGAAATACGTGAGAGAGGTAGAAAGAGAGGTAAAGATGATGAATTTTCAACATTTCTTTCTCCAAGCCCCATTCTGGGTGGGGTAGGAGCATTTACTTTATATAGCTCCAGGACCTGTTTTGCTTTTGGTAACGATAGTGATGAAGTTGGAGATTTGGCTAAGTGGAATACAAAGGAGGGTCAGTGACTAAAAAATTGCCTGACAAAGGCCAAATAAATAAAGCATAAATAAATAGCATATTGAAAATAAAAGATCACCAAAAATTAAGGGAAGTATTCCCAAGACATGAACATAGAGAAGATGACAGTTTGGGTTTTTTTTTCCCATATAGCCATGTACATACAGACTTAATACTTAAAAATTCTTTAAACCTTCCCCTTAACTCAAATATGATTTATTTATTGAATGTGATAAAATTAGTCTTTATGATTAATATTTTTTAATTTTGAACAGAAGGAATTGCATATTGGAATTTAATAAATTCCATATTGGAATTTAAATAAATCCCTTTTATTGTATTTAATACTTTTCACTAGCAAAATTTAATTTGGGGGGACTTTGAGAGTATATATACCTACACTTAGATATAAAGTTGGGCTTTAATAAAATCTGTATTTTAGAAGAGGAAGGTGAACCTGAGGAAAAGAGTGAAGAAGAAGTTGAAATCATAGAAGCTCAAGAAGAAGGTAATAAATCAAATAAGTCTGGATCAGAGGATGAGGTAAGCAACATTTTAACATAAAATAAACTAGTTTCTATGTATAGTTGTTGCCCATTAAAAAGTCATTTCAATAAAAGCAATCTGGTGTAAAGGAATATTTGCCATTTCTCCCAGCTTTTGTTAGAGCTTCTGTATTGTTTCTTAAATGTATCTATAAGGAAGGCAAGAAAAGACTATAATTTATATTGTCCTAATTCCTAATACAACAGTGTAGAGTAAACCTGTGATTTACAAAACATAACGACATAACTGCATCTGTAAAAAATTATAATTTTATCATTCTATTGAAGGGTAATATAAACATATTTGAATATTTAAAAGGTAATAGTCATTATTACAGTCTTCTAAATAGATGTTGTAAAAACATTCTTATTGTCTTAATATTTTACTATCACATTTTGAAATATTTGATTCATTGGGTAGTTGAGTACTATCTACCTGATCTGATGTTTTTTCCAAATCTTTAATGGACTAGAGGGTTATTTTTCCCTATTAACTGGATATGTGTACCCATTTCTGAATCTTGATATAAAAGAGAATTTTCCACAAAGCCTTTTTTAGTCAGTTATTATGGAATCATAAATAATGCAAAGTATAATTTACATCCAGATCTTTCCTTTTTTTTTAACCCAGCATAAACCCAAACCTTGTTCTCTACTTCTCTAGCCCTTTACGAGCTTCATCACCTCACCCCAGAGTCACCATCCTAACACACTGCATTCTAACTGATTAGGTAGAGTAAAAGTACAGGTCCGCCTGGCTTGTTGCATGTAATGAAATTAATTTTCTATTTTATCTATTTGATGAAATCTTCCAAATAGATTAATTATTGTTATTTAAGTGTTTCCTAAATTTTATTCAGTACACATGTCTGGTTACTGGTCTTAACTCCCATATGAATTTTTAAAAGGACTTTAGGGGATCAGGGCATCATCTAGTGTGAATATCTATATTTAGGGAGAGCTGAGGGATGTAAATTTCTGACAGAGCAGACTTTTAAACAGTCACTTAATAATACTTGGAGTCATTTACTTGAGTATGTATTCTGTTTACACAAATGTTTTGCTTCACAAAAACATTTTGCGTGCTTTTTTTAAAAATTTTTTTTATTTTTTGCAGTTTTTGGCTGGGCCTGGGTTTGAATCCGCCACCTCTGGCATATGGGACCAGCGCCCTACTCCTTTGAGCCACAGGCGCCGCCCTTGTGTACCTTTAAAAATATCCAATTCCATCTTTTCCACTCTTTTAAGACTTCTTATGTATATTTATCAGTGAGCTAAAATAAGTCAATTTTTACATATTATAACCTCAAGAAATAGCTTTATTTTATACCGTATCATACCTTCATAATAACATTTGATTGATAGAACATGTATGTAAGAGAAGAAATCCATTATTTACCACTGTCTACTAGTTACATGTTATACTAGAATAACATTTTTATACTATTTTCTAGATGAAAGAAGCAGATGAGAGCACAGGATCTGGAGATGGGCCAATAAAGTCAGTACGCAAAAGAAGAGTACGAAAGGACTAAAGTATTCTCAAGTATTTGTATTTCCTGAGAAAGATATTTGGCATTCTAAAGTCAGTGTGCCAGAACTGAACTTGAATCAACCTGCACATCTGTTTCTAATATCTAGCAACGTTATTCTTTCAGCATTTATTTTAGTCATTCTTTTCAGGGAAAAAAAAAGTAACTTCAAAGTTGCCTGGTCTTTGAATTTAAAATAAAAGTGGCATGTTACATATCAGATTTAAGAGATTATTATCATTAGAAGTTACACAGTTTAGAAGTTTGGAGATAGTTTTGATTTGTACAGAGCAAAATAACATGTAGAAGCTTCACTGCTATTGAAAAAATCAGTTATTGGAATTCCCACTTTAAATGGCTCTACTGCAATATAACTGGTAGTTCTATAATAAAAACGAGAGTGTGTTCTATTGTACAGAGCTAAATGAAATAAAGTTTCTGTATGGTTGTTTGATTCTATCAACAATTGACAGTGTTATATGTAACCTGCATTTACCCTAGTTGATGTCAAATTATGATTATGGCCAGTTTTTCACTAAACGCCTAAAATTCCTTTAAAGAGGTGTCTTGTTGACAAGTCAACAAAACAGGAATGTCTTTAAGTGTTATTCATAGAATCACCGGATATTTTACATTTGAATACAAATAGGTCTATCAAAACAAAATGGTGTACATATTTTTTTCCAGCTTTTATAGTTGTTTTATGCCAGAGTTTTACCCCATTCACAAAATTGTTTTATGCATCATTCCTCTTGAAAATAAAATTTAAATTTTTATCATAAAGTATACCCTATTTAACAGGTAGATTATTATTGGGGAGGCTTTAAATTACTTTTTATATTAGAGATTCTAATGGCCAATGTAAATTCATCATGCTTTATATTTCTATCTTGCCTTTTTCCTGACAAATTCAAATCTATTTTTAAGTCTGTTTTCTCATCTAGCTTCAAAGCTGCCTCTGAGGTAAATAGGAGAAACTATTACCATTTCTCCTCCTCTTAAAGTAGGCACCAAAGTCAGTGGACTATATTACAATGGAGCTGTGTTTTTCCAGTTACAATATTTTATTTATGAACTTTTTGGGTAACAGGTTTAGACCCTTTGGAAGGTGTTGAGACCACAGAACTATTTGAATACTAAGTATCTAACGAACTTCAGATGGGTAAGGTTTTGAATTGCTTTATAAACATACACACTCGATCCTTGGACAAGCCCCACATTCAGTTCCCATACAATATCTTCTCCAGTAGTTACGTTTTGAACTTATGTATGAGAAAAATATGTTTCTAGCTTCTGCTTTTACTAAAGGAAGCAAAACATAGCCAGTACTATTCACTCCCTATTTCAAAGAGTGAATTGAAAATGAAAATAAGTGCTTTATTCCGTTGCTATGTTCTGAGCGTTCATAAATGGATGGTAGTTAACCATACTTTGTATTTCTCTAATACTAACTGAACTGAACGCATCTTGCAAGGACCTTTCTTGCTTTGCATTTGAGATGTCCAGATGTACTAGAAATGTTGAAAATTTCTGGATGAGAATGTTTCTGAAAGTAAACCACTATTTCAGTAGATAAAGTTCTTTCTTAAAGAAAAACTTCATGCCTGACAAGGGTCTTGTATGTGAACACTTTTTTTTTAAGACTGAACTTTAACATTTGGTAAACTCCATAAGATTTCAGTGGTAAGATGTGAGCAACAAATATTGCCAAGTCACTGCTAATTCCTGTGCACACATGCCTTTGTGCAGTACCATGGCTAATAGGTTTAACCAAAACCTAAGCTCTAATGAATAAACTGGACTAGAGAAAGGATAGAATCTTTTGTAATAATCAAATGGCTTTTTCATTTTACTGCTTTCTAACTTCCTTAAAATGACTTAAATTTTATCCTTTTCTCTAATAAAGGAGGAAAACAAGTATGTTTTGCCTATTTGAATTGGCCATTCTAGAAGCTTTTTAACTTGACCAGGCTAAAGTAATTTCCCTTTTCTTGACTATTTTTTTCAGTTAGCCTTGATTCCACTAATCCTTACTTTTAGGAAACACCACGTTACTAGAAATGGTAGTCATTGTGAAGGGTCATTCCCTGTTTGGATAAGGCACATGTTAAAATGAACCACACTAATAATGAATTTAACCTACTTTAATAATGTAGAATTCTACTCCAAAAGTGGTTTTGTATTCAGTGAAAGCTATGCAGATGCTTAAAACATAAACATATTATACCCTAGGTATCTGTGAGCAGTTTTTGCTCCTTTCTTAATTATGGTCATATTTTTTAACTTTAGCAGGATTTTGAAATGAAATATCAGATGGCTAAAGTAAGGTAACTACTTAAATCTTTTATATCAATAATTTATGAAAATATAATGACATTTCTACATGGAGTATATTGTTCCTATGTATTTCCATAATATAATAGCTGGAAATAAAAATTATCCCTTATCTGACAGGTCAGTTGAGGCAGGTTGATGGGAGAGAAAATGCATTTGAAAGTACATTTGGAGTTTTTCCAACTTTTTCCTAGTATTCTTGTAGTTTCCTGCCTTCGACTTAAATCTTTTATCCATTGTGAATTAATTTTTGTGAGTGGTAAGAGATGCAGATCCTGTTTCAGTCTTTTACATGTGGCTATCCAGTTTTCCCAGCACCATTTATCGAATGGGGATTCTTTTCCCCAGTGTATGTTTTTAACTGTTTTGTCAAAAATCAGATGAGATATGAGGATGATTTCATCTCTGGGTTCTCTGTTCTGATCCATAGGTCTATGTCTCTGTTTTTGTGCCAATACCATACTGTTTTGGTTACTATACCCTTGAAGTATAGCTTGAAATCTGGTAAAGTGATACCTCCAGCTTTATTCTTATTATGTAAGGTTGCACTGGCTATTTGGGGTCTTCTCTGGTTCTGTACAAAGTGTAAAACTATTTTTTCTATATCTGAAAAGCATGGCCTTGGTATTTTAATGGGAATTGCATTGAATCCGTAAATCACTTTGGATAGGATAGCCATTTAAACAGTGTTGACTCTGCCAACTCATAAGCATAATATATTTTTCTTCTGTTTATAGCCTCTGCAGTGTCTTTCCTCAGTGTTTCATAATTCTTCCTATAGAGGTCTTTCACCTCCTTTGTTAAGAATATACCTGGGTATTTTATTTTCTTTGTTGCTACTGTGAAAGGTAGTGTGTCTTTGATTCTCAACTTGGCTGTTGTTGCCATATATGAAAGCTACTGATTGACGTACACTGATTTTGTAACCTGAGACTTTGATGAATTTATCAGTTCCAGAAGTCTCTTAATTGAATATTTGGGGTTTTCTAGATACAAGATCCTACCATTTGATCCAGAAATTCCACTTCTGGGTATATACTCAAAAAAGTCATTTTATAATAAGGACACCTGCACTTGAATGTTTAGAGCAGCACAATTCACAATCACAAAGATGTGGAAACAACCCAAGTGCCCAGCAATACAAGAATGGATTAATAAAATGTGATATATGCATACAATGGAGTACCACTCGGTCATGAAAAAAATGGTGATCTAGTATCTCCATGACAACCTGGACAAATTTCTAAGTGAAACATCACAAGAATGGAAAAACAAACACATGTTCTTAATACCAAGTTAGAACTAATCAATCACACTTGGGTGAACATAAGAAAGTAAATCTCAATGAAAATTGAGCTGGGGGTGAGGAGGAGGGACTGGGAAAATTGATACCTGCTGGGTTCAGTGCACACTATCTTGGTGAAGGGCACACTGGTAACTTTGACTCAATCTATACAAAACCCAAAATACATAAACAAAACATATACCCCCTAGTATTATGAAATATAAACTAAAAAGAAAATGCATTTGGAGCTTGTCTCTAGACATCCAAATGCATGGAAGAGTAAGTGGTTACAGAGAGGAAGGGCAGCAGGGTAACTGGAATATGAATCTTTTAACACCTGGCAAGTATCACATATTTTGTGTTTGTTAAATGAATACATTTTTATAATATTTGGGGATATTTTCAAGTTTTAATAACTTAGACTAAATTTTTGATAAGATGTCTATACATAATGTTTAAAATTTAAAACAAGATAAATACATTATACAGTTAATTACAATGAATGTATTACTTTAGCTTCTGTCACCTCTCCTCAACACCCCTCTCAACTATTAAGTCCTAAGGCTAACATTAAAGTCATTGTTACAGTAAATCTGTCTTTTAAATACCCTTATTCACTGACATAGTGAAATAAACTGTAGCTGATTTTCTAGATGAAGTAATCAGAAGCATTTAAGTGATTCTCTTCCAGTTCTTAACCTTCCATGTAATCGTATTCTCTGTCCTTTCATGACTTGTAAGTGGCCTTAACAGCTAATCTCTGGTGTTCAGTGGTAATAATTTTGGTTATATCCGCATTGAAGAATTATCTGATGACAACCATCCCTATCTTAACTCAAGATAGGGAAAAACAAAATTATTAATCCAAGTAAAGAATGGCTTTACATTCTGTTAAGATCAATAAAGATCACTTTTGATTTGCCTTGGAAAACAAAATTAATTTTAGATTCTATAATTCAACTCTCATTTTTTAGAAAAGGGACTAGATCACAGGGCATAGTAACAGCAGTAGAGATGTGACATTATTAACTGGTTGGAGCTAAGTGTTTACATTATTTTGTTTACTTTTCTATAAAAGGATTTGTTACAAATTCAAAAATCTCTGAAAATTGAGGTTTTCGTTATTTTGGCACCAAAATTCATTTGGCAGTTAAAGCTGACCTCCCAACAAGGTTTTATATGTATAGTCTGTCTGTTTCCCACTTTAATGCTCATATTTTGCTGCAGTGCTGCAGAAATGTAGTGTATTTGATTATAGGTGCTTCCCCAAACCAGACAGTTATGTAAATTATAGTACTTTATAAAATCTGAAAACTTCCAAATTCTGAAACATCTGGCCCTACAAGTTCCAGATAAGGAATTGTGATCTGTAGTAACTTGTTACAGTTAAGTCTAAAAGGAATATAAAGTAGATAAATTTCAGATGGCATGGCAGTGAGGGAAGTCCTACTGGGGAAGCCTGGGAAAAGGAGGTGTGTTAGTCCTTTGGGGCTGCTATGACAAAATATAGTCTGGGTGGTTTATAAAAAATTTATTTCTCACAGTTCTGGAGGCTGGAGATCTGGATCAGGGTGGCAGGATAGTTGCATTTGGTGAGGGCCCTCTTCGGATGCAGTCTGCCATCTTCTCGCTGTATCCTTATGGGAGAGAGAGTTCTCTGGGGTCTCTTTTTATAAGGCACTAATCCCATTCATAAGGTCTTCATCCTCATTTCCCAAAGTCCTCACCTCCTAATTGCATCACATTGAGGTTAGGATTTTAACATCTGAATTTTGGGAGGACACATTTAGACCGAAGGAGTATGCTGATTTTCCCTGCCAATTGTCCTTCCACCAGCATGTAGAGCTAGAAAGTGTTAAAGAAAAATCGTTCTGACATTTGTTACAATGGTAGGAAAGACTTTATTCAGGACCAAGACTATCATGACAGGGGAAAGAAATCTGCTCAACTCATGATACTGTACAGCAAAAACAATGGGGAATTTTTAGTCAAGGGCACGGTAAGGGGACAGTGGATGGAAAATTGCTAAGTGGATGCATCAAGAGCAGGGTATTTCTTGCTAAAGTTTTCTGCTGAAGGCAGGTCAGGTTGATCAGATATCAAAGGTAGGGGATGAGGAATGTGATCGGCTACAGAGGATGATCAAGGTAATTTGATCTCTGTCACGACCCCTAAGGCCCTGGTTCAGCAGCCACAGGAAGGAACCAGGCGTGACACAGATTAGAAGTACAAGCTTGCGGGAGGCAGGCTAACTTTAAGTGCAGGGTAGCCCAGAGTCCCCTCCACAATGGCTGTTTATTAAGGTTATACACAACAAGTGTGGAGAGTTAAGGTAATGACATAACAGGTGTGGAGAGTTTACATATGAGGGCTGCATGCATAAGGATTGCCACGTGCTCTTTCCTCACGTGTTCTTTCCCCACAACCCCCATGAATAACTACTAAGCCTCAATGTTTAACATATGCTTCCTAGTGAGTGACTGATCTTAATCTCATTTCTGAACACTGAGTTACTTGGGGGATTGCCCCCAAGTCACAAAACGTCTCTAGGCTTGCCAGGAGACTGTCCTGTTCTCAGCGTTTCAAGATGAGATCTGTAGAGAAGTGGACTCTATGCTTGCATTGATGTAATTGCATGGACACCAATGCAAGCATGGTATCCATTCCTCTACAGATCTCGTGTTTAAAATTGATTTAGTGGATTCTTGCTAAAAATGGAGTAGGCATGCCAAAGACAGGACTCAAGAATAAGGCCTCATTGAAAAGAGGGCTCCGAGTTGGACACAGTTCCTATGCAGTTTACCATTTATATTTCTAATGCAGAAATGGATGATATCTTGAAGGTATTACCTCAAAAAAAGTGTACAGCACTGGTTTACCCTTAGCATGACAAGTAGGTAGGGAGTATATTTCAGCCAATGTTTTGTTACTAGGCTTCAGATACAGCAGTTGGAAAAGACCAGAATGTTAAATGAATTGGCTGTTTCACAGTGCTTTTAGCAAAGTGTCAAAAATAAAAACTACCAGTTACCAATCATAGATGGAAGGGAATAAAGAAAATTCAGATGCTAGGAACTTCACAAAATTTAAAAAGCCAATTGTTTCTAAACCTTAAATAGAAAGGGTTCAAAATTATTGTTGAGGTGTGAAAAGTAGTGGGGATGCCCATTAAGAATTCTCTGCCAATTGCTAAGCCAAAAAAAGAGACCCAGCTTTGAAGCAATAATCTGCGTGTAGAATTCCCAGTGTCAACTATTTTCAGTTGGTCTCGGGATGGCTTTCATTAAAGAGAGGCAAGATCCTGTGGAGGTAAGAAAGCACACTTTGAGAACTTAGTCAAGAAAAAAGCACGGCACTTCTGGCTGCAGAAGTCACAACTAAGCTATTTTTCTCCTGGCATATGCAGCCAGACTCATGAAGATGAAAAGGCTTGAGTTTTTGAAGGAATTGTATTACCGAAGAAATGTAGCATGGCCTTAAAATGATGGGCACCAAGCTCAAACCAACACTTGTGAAAGAAATGGGTGAACGCTCCCAGTCTCTATTTCAGATGTAGCCACGGGAAAAAAATGGGTAAGAAATACCTGTCCAGAGGGAAAACCATGGAGTCCCTTGGAAAGATTAGAATTGGCATCTAATCAAAGAACTTTACTAGTAAGGACAAAATCTTTACAAAGTCTCCCAAGAGCATTCCATAATTGCTTTGAATCTGAGTAAACATTTCCCTTCATTCCAAATTGAGAGGCTTTTTTTTTTTTGCTAACATGTCCCCACTACAAGATTATAAATGGGCAGGAGCAAGAATAAGAGCAAATGTGCCTAACAGTTTAGAGGTTATCAGACTATAACAAGCCACAAACTGATAAACTTTAAAAGAGATCTTAGATGCTGGATTTTGAGCTGAATTAGTAACTGGATGAGAGGCTGAGAATGATCCATGTGAGGTAAGAAGGCTGTGCACAGATACTTAGGTGGCTGAGGCTGCTAATAGCCACTAAAATCCTTTATCTGCTTCCATAGTACCATTGTTATAACTGGAGTATAGCTGCTCTGTCAGGGTTTACATTTTCCAGCTATTTTTGTAACTCAGTCTCCACACCATGGGAACATGAGAGATATGAGCTACTTCTAGGCTTAGCACATAAAACTTTGAATGTATTCTGTGTTTTTTCTTCAAGTTAGAATAACAAGAGTGACTTGGAAGCCATGGTTGAAATCAGCAGAACCATTATTACCCCAAGTCCTTGAATAATTGTGTGGAACAAAGCCTGCCAGCCTATAATACTGACTTCAAAACCACTGGCTGCGAGAGAAACTCCTGTGTTATTTTATATTCTTTCTCACTGGGTCTCTTGTTGTGGTTTAGCCTATGTGTAGTTTAGTCTATGCTAAAAAAATCTAACTTCCTTTCCCCTGGAGATCTTAGATCCTTTTTTTTAATGCTGTGCTTTTATGTTTTAAATTAATGTATAATATCCTATTAATATTTTTATTGATAACCTATAATATCTGTGTTAATGAAATTATTATTCCCCTAAATACAAACTGGGTACTTAAATAAGATATGCTATTTATTCTGTGGCACTGAACAACCATGGATATACAACTACACCTGTATTATCCCGCGTACTTAGGCAGCTACATCAAAACACACACAATCTCTGAAACAGCTTTTTATTAAACAGCAAAGCAGAATTGCAACACAATATAAATGTATGTAAATAGGGTCACAAAAGGGATATAAAATGTTTGCACTGTGACTACAGCTAGTCATCCATCAACTCTTATACCAATACATAAGTTAATTCCATGATTAAAAGTAGCCCAAATCTAATAACCATAAGCTATATTATTGGAGCTCTTTTCCTATTATAACATTTTAGCATTATTTCTGATAATGATTCCCTTACCAAGTAGAATCTACAAACTAAACTTTTAAATATGATTAAAGGATAACTAAAACTCTGCAAAGTAGTGGAGTTTACAGCAAATTCCAGGTGAACAAATGAGATGAAATACTAAGCAAGATTATCAGTTAGTTTACATGTAAACTCTCCTATTTTATTCATAATTCTGACATTAATATACTCTTAAGGAATTTTCCAAAAGTTAATCTGCTGGGTAAAAATAAACCTTGAGACAAATCTCTTTGTAACATTCTCTCCCAGATGTGGCTTACATAAGAGTAGTTAGGTTTAATCCACTTTCAGATGTATCTCCAAAAGATGTACTGTGTGCCAGAGATAATACAAAATTGTAGTGAAAACACTGAGTTGGCTACCACTGTTTACTTTTCTACTCTATTTTTATTATTCAACCCTATTTCTATAGCTCTTCAAAATTTTCTATTTTAAACACACACACGACCAGAATTCATATGTATTCAGATACCAAATGGGTTATTTTTTGTAAAAACAAGTTTTTAACAAACTTTCCCAAGTTGAAAATTCAGTTTCAAAGAAAAATCTTCATTTGTAGAGCCTCCATTTGTTTTCAACTGATTTTAAGGGAAAGAAGCAATCCTATCTTAATTCTAAATATCTCAAATGACATGTCCTGGCTGAGAAAGTATCTCATTTTGGTTAAGTTCCAACAATTAAAATTCAGGTTACTCTCAGAGATGATTATTAAAATTACTTTTACAAATGTGAAACCATTGTTTTCATTAGAGGAAGGGAAAACAGTACAGAAGAGGCAAATGGAGAAGAGGCACACGATGGTGGACAGGGTACATAAAGCTGTGCATTCAGTACATGATTTTGGTCACTTTGTCACAACATGGTGGTTATTTCTTATATACTTATTAAGCCTATAATAAAAGACAGTGCTATACCTACAAATCAAAACAAATTCAATAAAACATTCATCTTTAAGTGTCATAAATATATGCAATTCTAATTATAAAGTGTCTACGATACATTTGCACGTTTTCATAGACTAATACACAAACTCATGGAAGTCTCCTGTTACGCTGTTAATTTTGCCTACATCTGACATTATCTTCATAAATATTCAATGAAGTCACAAAGGTACTGGAACTTTTGGAATCTATCCAAGTTTTAAAGAAAAAAAAGATCAGCAGCAATTCCATAAAACAGGAGGGTATCAATCCCTTACTTTCTTTTGCTTTTTGTGTCAGTTGTTTGAAAAACACTAGAAGCTGACATAAGGTTTTCTATATATTGTCCAAGAACTTGGTTTTCTGATTTTAGCTTCAGATTTTCTTCTTTAACTGCATCTACTCTTGCAGAAAGATCTATATAAAAAATAAAAATGCCATTATCAATAAAATGAAGGCAATAATTCCATATTACAAAAGGTTTAGGATTCCATGCTTAAAAGACACAACTCAATCCTTAAGTTTAAGGATTCAGATTACTTTAGAGAAGTTAAGGTAAACAAAGTTAACTGAGTGCAAATCAGTACATAGTAATTCCTAAAAAGAGATTCCACATTAGACTAAATGTTATTCTTTATAAAAAGCATTACTGTTTAATTCTTAAACACTTAATTTTTTTAAAAAAAAATTATAAACCATGAATTCTGGTTCATGTCTTATCAATATAAAACCATAATGTCTTTACTAGAAATGTTTAAGGTATACAGGTAACTGACCACTTCGTACTTTAACATTATCAAGAATTTGAAAAGATAAAGGTCTTGATGATGATATAAAAAATTTCATTAATTTTCTCATTAAACTAATATGCATTAGGTACCCTCTAAGGAGCCAGGTACTATTCTAAAAACAAAACAGGCGCACATGTGTGTTAAGGACGTACATGTGTGGGTCAGGAACAAACATGAAATAAACAAGTAAATACAGAGCATGTCACACAGTGCGGAATTGGTATGAAGAGAAAGCAAGGAGGGTAAGGGTCATAAAAGCAGAAGGGAAGTTGCTCTTTTCAGGATTAGCTATTTTGGTAAAGGGAATCTGACCAGAGACCTAAAAGAAGTAAGAGAATGAGCCAAACAAATAAGAGAAGAAGATTTGAGCAGAGGAGAACAGCAGTAGCCAAGACTCCGAGTAGAAGAACGCTTGGCCCGCTGAAAGAAGAGCAGGGAGGTCAGAGTCTGAGGTGGGATGTGTGAGGTAGAGAATGTGACGTGACTCTGACAGTAACAGGGAAGTTGCAGATGATTATTACTGACTCTATAAAACGGGAAGCTGTTGGAGGGTTCTGAAATACCTGCTCACCCTGATGCCAAAACCACAAACAAACAAACAAACAAAAAAACCCAACCACAAAATCCAAAGTGTTTCAGTGGTAGTATAAATAATGTTAAAATACAAGAAGATTTTTCTCCTTAAAGACAAAAAGGTGTTTCAGTGATAGTATAAATTTTATGCAAGACATTTAGAAAATTAAAAAAAAATCATTCTCCTTTAATTTCTAAGGCTAATATATTGTTTTTACTTTAAAACAGTCATTATTAAGATTAACTTAGTAACAGGAACTTAAAAGGGAGTCATATACTAAATAGCATTGTTAGATATAAAGAGGGAAGGATAAGAAAGTCATCTGACTTTCTTCTTGAAGCATATTTGTTCTCTAAAACCACTAGCCAAAGCTACGGGCAGGAATGGAAACAAATACACATACATGTATATTGAAATGGACTTTGAGGTTTGTACTTTTTAAAATTATATACCTTAAAAAACAAAAAGTAGCAACATAAATGCTTACAATTTCAATTAACTGGATGTCATGCAAGAAAAGCGCAAAAGGCAAGCTAACCTTCAAGTGTGTGTTGGAGTTCCAACACTTGATTAATAAGTCGTGTTTTTTCCTCCAGTTCCACCTGATTTTCAGCATCAACTGCTGTAATATAAAGGTTCAGATTTACTATTAACTTTAGGTACCATATGCATAGTGTAGCACTTAAAAAATCTGCAAAATGTTCTGTATGCATTCTTACTTGACTTACACAAGAGCTCTGTGAAGTAAAAAGTTATTTCTCCAAATGGCAGGTGAGGACACAGAGGTAAAAATAAAATTGACTTGTCAACCCTTCACAGTTAAGGAATGGAAACTGTCTTAGATACTTTTTAAAACTAGACAGGACATAGATAAATAAATTAGCCAAAACCCAAACTTTCTAAATATTATTTCTCTGCTCTTTCCACTGCATCCAGAAAACCAGAACATACAAAGAAGAAAGTAAGAACGTACCATCCATGTCAGCATTCATCATCTTGGGTAACAAAATATCAGGCCTTGGATACAAAATCCTTTGTGAATGGTCTACAATAAGAAAAAGTCAGAAACATAAGACATTTATAGCAATAAAATATGTATGTTTTTCAAAAGGTAATTTTGTCAACTATAACCCAGCAGATTCCTTTCTATTAACTTTAATGTTTCTAACAATAAAATAAATACCGAAATAACAAGTACTGGACACAAGTTTTAAATATGTAATCTTTTTGGAAAGCAGTAAAACAATAAAATTCATAAAAACTTTTAAATCTTTTTTACTATTTTACTCTCGGAAATTTAGCCTAAGGACAATTACAAAAAAGGAGAAAGTTATAGACGTAACGTCTTCACTTCAACCTCATTTACAGCACAGCAAATCAGAAACAACATAATTATCCACTCAGAGTTTGGTAAATTACATTTGTAATTTCTAATGGAGAGGCTATTAAAATAACTATGATGACTATAACAACATGGAAAAATGCTTATAAAACTGTACTTACTGATGTGAATCATGTAAAATATACATGAATATGGATACAGAGAACACACACAATGGAAAAAGCTCTGACATTAAGGATGATGGCAGAGAGGACGATAAAGCTTTATCAAATATTTTTTCTTAAAGTATTATTTTACATATACTGCCTAATTTATATATATAATTCAAAGGAAAAATACTAGACATCTGAAACACTAATATGGAATAAATGAAATATGTCCACTTGTCACCTCCTGGTTATAGTTAAATCAACATAGATTAATCTGGATATAAACAAATGAGTAAATATTAACATTTTATTATTTTCATAAAATGCCTCAAAATAATTATTAGAGTACAAAATTCCTACAAAACATACTCTGTTCCATTGTTAACAATCATTTTAAACTCAATATGCTCAAAATGTGCTCAAAACTTATTAAATAATGCTACCAGTGCTGAAAATAAATTTGTTAACCAAGCTCATCCACTACACTGAAGCAACCGAGGCTGGTCTTGTCAGCTTTACTCTTTCAACAAGAATTTATTGACCACCTACTATACCCAAGGCATTGTTACGCCCCCATATTCTAGACCAGCGGTTGTCAACCTGGGGGTCACAACCCAGAAGAATTGTATTAAAAGGCCACAGCATTAGGAAGGTTGAGAGCCACTGTTCTAGACAGTAGAGACCAGATCTACTAAAGAAGGATGTCTACATACTGGGAATAGAATCACAATCAAGAGATATCAGTGTACCGTATGTTCCTTCACAGCTTCATTTACACTTCAGATCCTAACAGGAACATGGAAATAAAATGTCCAGTGTACATGTATATAAACTCAAGACATTTATTAGTCTAAAAAAAAGAAGATATTAAACATCCCTCATATAGCATTATTAAAGAATTAACCAAGTACAATCGGTACACAATAAACTTACTAATGCTTAACAAACTTACTCCTAGTCCTCTAGCATCATTTCACTTATCTAAGTAGCAATTAAAGTTGCTCTCCCCCCCTCTTTTTCACATGGCTTTAATTCTCAGGTTCTCTGCACTTCAAAGAAAGTATGTATTAGTACATCTGGGTAAATTTTAATAATCTAAAAGTAGATTTAAAAATTTATTTTTAGAAAATTAATTCAAGTTATCTTAGTATCTGAAGAGCATACTTCAAAAATTATTTCTCTCCATTCAATCAACATGTCTCTTTATAACTGAAGAGGAAGAGTGTCAGCAGTGAAAACTTGATTTGACACTTCCCTGACGGAAGCACATACTCCTGGCAAGGTGCCTGTCACCCTTAGTTTTCATACCATTACATCCACTGATCCAGATAAAAGATGAATGGAGACAACAGCCAAAAGGAAAAGTGAGTGATATTGAGAGTACTCACCAACAATAAACTATAATTTGGTTACTGTCCTGGCTAAATAATTTTTTTAACTATTTCAAATTTTTAATATTCAATGGTTTTAAAAATACAGCTAAAACAGAATTTTTTATTATAGCTGAGAAGAGTTATAAGAGACACAAGCCAAAACCACAGATAATCACAAAACCAATACATCTGATTTTGGCATCAGGTACAGTACAGGGAAGGGATAATTCTTCTTCTGCTCGTGTTTTGGTCTAGTATTAAAATTAAACCAAAGTCTTCTACAAAAGCACAAGTGTTCCAAACTGACCAATGTAATAGGTAAAGAAAAAGTAGTCAGCTGCTGAAATTTTTACCTTATAATATGTATAACCCAAACAACACAAAATCTATGCATGGCTTATCAACAGTTTCACTTCATCTGAAAGAAGAGAAAATAAAAAGCAGAAAAACATCGTGAAGAGGGCTTATTAGAGAAAAAACTACTTTTATATTCAATGTTGAAGAGGAGGAAGGAACACAAAAAAAGTGCTACAAGAACATAGACATATCACACAATCTGACAGTCAGTTGGCAGACTGCACCCCAAGGGCTGTACAGCGTAAAACCTGCCCAACTACATGCGGCAGCACTGTGCAAAAAGGCTCTCTAATGAAGTGGACAAGAACATTAACTGCTGCCTCTCCACAACAAAAAAGTGCAACTTTATTTCATTATAATGTGATTAAATAAACTGGCTTCAAAATCCTACTATTGAAAATACTCAAAGACCTGACAATCATTTTAGAATAATAAACTGCTTTATTTTACATATGGGATCAAAAGGTTTGTTGAGTTCTTTTTGTCAAAGTATTTTAGTGATGATTTTATTTTCTTTCAAAATAAGATCAATCCTCCAACTGCATAATGTCTACATTAACAAAGTACTACGTCGTAATAGGTATTTAATCCAAGATTGAGTTTTCAATTATAAAATCCCTACAGCTGCTACAACATCAGTCCAATTCCATGTCAAATGTGCTCTTAATAGTTCATTTTCAACTTCTTCTGCTACTACACATAAATGCAAATCTGACAAAAAGAGGGTGGCGCCTGTGGCTCATCGAGTAGGGCACCGGCCTCATATACTGAAGGTGGCAGGTTCAAACCCAGCCTTGGCCGAACTGCAAAACAGAAAAATAGCCGGGCGTTGTGGTGGGCGCCTGTAGTCCTAGCTAGTCGGGAGGCTGAGGCTGGAGAATCACCTAAGCCCAGAGAGTTGGAGGTTGCTGGGAGCTGTGTGATGCCACGGCACTCTACCAAGGGTGATAAAGTGAGACTCTGTCTCTGTTAAAAAAAAAAAAAATCTGACAAAAAGAAAATGCAGACTACGCTTCTCAATTGTAGGAAGACTGAAATACATCTGGGGTGTTGAGGCTACTCTCCCTATTCTAAATCTGCTTTACCCACCAAATAGTTATGGTTCCCTGAGATTCTTCAATTTTGACCCACATCTAAGTCAGAGCTTTTAAAGCTTTTCTCAAGAACTACAGTAAATTTTGGTGCCTATCTGCATCTGGCCTCAGTTAGTGGAAGAGACTCTTAAATTATTTTTGATAATTTAAGTCCAGGAAGCAGAAAGTATGGAGAGAGAAGGAACAGGAATTAGGACAAGATCCATGATCTTTTCCACACCTACACACCTGTAACTAAAGGCTATTATCTCACCAAATCTATGCATACCTCTATCTTCTTTTAATAGTATCCAATAATAGCACAATAACACTCTTCTAAAGAGACAGGGAAGCACAGTAATTAACAACACAGATTATCCGGATTCAAATGCTAGCTCTGCGATCTAGAAGCTTTGGAATCTTGGACAAGGTTAACATCTCAGTCTTACATTCCTCATCTGTAAAATGGAGATAACAACAGTATGTACCTGGTGGGTTTGCTGACAATATAATGAGTTGAAACATACATAGTTGGTATTCAATAAATGTTAGCTATTCTTTTCTCTACCCTTTAGCTTTAATTCAGACCACAAAAATAACTTTAGAAAAACTCTCTGATCTAGCTGTCCCATTTTACAAATAAAGAAATGAAGGCCAAAGATGAGACAGGCTAATTAAAGAAGTAGCTACCGACACAGCCTAAAACTACAGCAAACTGCAAGGGACTTTCCACCATTCCACCACAACTATGCTCACATCTGAGGCTTGAGATTTTCAGACTTTTCCCCTCATATCCGTCCAATTGCAACCACTCAACTTTTTGGCATTTCTAAAACTGATTTTCATCATGTCATCTACTTAATAGCACATTAGTAAGACTGCTAAAATAACTTCTTTGAGCATTAATGTGCTAAATGCTTTACGAATATTTCATAAAGGAAACTGCAATTTACAGATGTGGACACTAAATCTCAGAGAGGCTACGTATCTTGCTTCAGGTTTTACAAATAATGTCTGTACAAAGAATGTGCACCCCAGTCTAACTTCATATGCAATGTTAGAGACTTTAATGTGAACCTAATCTAAGTTTGCCAAATATTTCGCCACCCAATGGATGCGACTCTTTTTGCATTTTTACTAAGCAACTGATGACAAACTTCATTCCCCAAGCTTGAGGGGTACAAGCACCAGAATACACAGACACAGCTTTGGTAACACCTGGAAGAGCACCTGTTCCCACAATTGTTATGTAATACTCTGAGACTGATACATTGTATAACAGAAGTCCTGCCTTTCAGGAATGTATCCTTTAGTCCTCCGCAAACCTTGTCAACACTTGTTCAGTAGTAATCTTGGGAGATGTCCATGACGAAACAAACCCAGATGCTGCTTTCTGCGCCCGGAAAGATGCTCCGTCCCTATTTTACCGCTCGGCAGCCTCCCTGCACACCTGGCGTCTCCCACCACCTAGACTCTTGCAGAGCAGACACAGGCAAGTGCAGCCGTGCCGGGTCCCATCCCACTGAAACGCCCGGGCCGCAGTCCCATTCCAGGGCTGGGGGATAGAAAGGGGCCTGCGACTCATGGGCGGCGAGGAGAAAGCCGCAGGATGTCTGTATGAGGGACCGCGGGCGGCCCTTCTCCAAAAGAACCTCTGGGCCTAATTACGCCAAGGTGAGAAAAAGGTTGCGCAGCGGTTCTGCAGGGAGCCAGGCCTCCGCCGCCCACCGAACGCCCAGGCCCAAGACCGTGTTCCCGGCCCGCGATGCAATGGGCCGCGTCCAGCCCGCCCGCCCTCCAGGTCCTGGCGGTACCGAGGCCACAACTCCAGGGGCCTGAGGCCAGGCCCTCCGCTGCTCAGGACGGCCCTCACCTTTCGTCTGAGGCGCCGGGAAGTGGAGGGAACCAGAAGACACCTCAGGCCGGGACAGTTGGACCAACTGACACCAGCAGCTCCGCCCTCTCCACTCGTAGAACGTGCGGCGTGGAGTCCCCGCCCCGTCCCGCCCCGTCGGCCGCCAATCGCGGACTCTAGAGTGTACGCCTGCGCCCTAGCTGCCCGCCCGCCTCCCGTCACCCGCGCACCTTTGCCATAACAAAAGGGCGTTGACATCCAATCAGGATTGAGGACGCTGCGGTCGGCCCGGGAAGAGCAACAGCCAATGATAGTGCAAAAGCGAAGCGCCTGGAAACAGGCGATGGAGAAGCAGCTGGTACGCGGGTCTCTTGTGGAACCTGAACTTTGGAGTCAAAAGTCTAGTGTGGAAAATCAGGAGTGAGACTGGTGTCACCGAACTCTGGGCGTGAGAGAAACCATTCAGATACAAGAAAAGAGCATTCATCGAACAGAAAAGGAAAGCCAGTTTTGTACCGTGGTTCCTGAGTTCTAAAAGCACACTTTTACATGTTTTTATTTCCGAAATCCGGAAGCTCGTGAAGTACCAAGAAAACTATTATTAAATGTATATTGTGCCTGAGCATTTGCTATTTTAGAATTGAGAAAATACTTTAATAATTCTTAGGTATAGCCTTTTTCCGCACCTTCCCTTATGCTCCTCACAGCAACCCACAAAAAGAAGCTGAAGCTTAAAAGTGAATACATTTCTCGTTCAAGGTCATACCTGCGGTAATGATGCCGAAATGTCAGGCTTTTGGTCTCGGCGATTCGAAGAAGGAATCGACGGACCACAAGAGTAGTGGCGAGTCAGGATTTATTTACAAGAAAAGAAAATTAGAAGTATAAGAAAAACCAGACTTCCAGGCAAAGAGGACCCAGGAAAGGAACAAGCTCTCTTGTTCCCTCTCTGAAGTCCCGCTGAGGTCTGCTTGGAGAGGGACAAGCTCTCCTGTTCTCTCTGCGGAGGTCTGCTTCTGAGCTCTTTGCTCAGGGGTTTATATAGTCCCAGGGAGTTTTTTTGACAGAACTTCTTAGGGCGTGGGTCTTCGTCAGTTACAGCCAGCTGTCTAATGAAGACCCAGGCCCTGGAAACTGACATGAAATTTACCAGCAAGAAGAGCACGGGAAGGAGACAGCAAGGCACCAGTGTCTTCCGCACTGGTGTCCGGCCCTTTCGCAAGCTGGTTTCTCCATCTGCCACAGCATCAGCGCTGCCAGGGCCAAGGCAGCAGTTGTAGGGCTGCCTTGTCCTGCATCAGTAAGAAATCCCATGTTGCCAGACTTAAAGACGTGCTGTGATCTCCATGACGCTGTTCTTAGTAATCTAGCGCTTGACACAAAGCATCCTGCCTGTTTTTAGTATTTGTTGAGTGCAAGGTAGACATCCAAGCAACACGCTTCAGTTTGACTTTGGCACAGTATCCTGAGCTGTAGAGAAGAACCTTATGTCTCCCTGTTGCCTGACTTTTTACTTCTGGCACGATTTGCTGACACAGAGCCTTAATCGTTTTAAGGGCTATATTTAAAAAATATTTTGTTTGAAAACTATACTTTTGGCTGGGACTACAATACCCAATTTGAGGAAATTTACTAGAGTGCAATGTAGGAGCTAAATAAATGAAAAAGAAAATCCAACATAAAGCTAGTAAGAGTGCCAGAAAGAAAGACTAAAGAAAATGGTTGCAGGTGGTATTCAAAAAATAGTAACTGAGAATTTTTCAAGATTGTGGAATGTGTGAATCCTCAGATTCGAGAAGTACTTACTCCCGAGCAGAATTTATATAAAGAATTCCATGCTGGTGACACTGCAGAACACCAATGACCAAGAGAAACTGTTAAAATGAACTATTTTTGCTAGAATAGTTCCTTGAAATTTTGTAATTGTGTTGAAACGTACATTACATGAAACTTACCATTTTAACCATTTTTAACTTCAGTAGTATTAAGCACGTTGGCGTTTCTGTTCCATCACCAGTATTCTTTTCATCTTCCCAAACTGAAACTCTGTACTCATTAAACAACTCCCCATTTCTTACTGCTATCTGGCAACCACCATTCTGCTGATTCTATGAGTTTGACAACTTTAGTGGTCGAATATAAGTGGAGTTATACAGAACTTGTCCTTTTGTGACTGGTTTTTATTTAGCAAAATACCCTTGAATTTATAAAACAATAATATCCTATTATGTGTGTATACCACATTTTGTTTATCATTTGATTGACTGATTAACATTTAGATTGTTCCACCACTGGGCTGTTGTGAATAATACTATGAATATGGGTGTGCAAATATCTCCTTGAGACCCTGTCCTCTTTTCAATACTTTTGGCTATATTTGCAGAAGTGGAAGTGCTAGATCATGTGATAATTCATTTAAAGCAACTTTTAAAAGAGCAGCATTGATGCAAGAATAGACAAAAAGAAAATGATAAAAGAGAATACCTGGAAATCGGCATATGATAATGCCTGGTAAAGTTGTGGGAAAGAATTATTATTCAGTGTTATGGGGATGTAAATTAGTATAATAATCATTAATTTGCTATATAGAAAACACAAATTATAGTAGGTCTAGTTAAATTGGCTATTCTCATAAAAAATATGAAATTAGATCCTGACCTCATAATCCAAATGAAATAATGACCTAAATATGAAAAACAAAACTCTAAACTTATAGAAGAAAAATAGATATATTTATGACATCACCCTAGGGAAAAATTTGTTAAACAAAACTAAATAATACCAGTCATTAAGGAAAGATTTAAAATTGCTTATTATTTAAAAGTTTTAAAACAGAAGAAAAGCCATCTTTAATCAAGTTATGACAAACCACAGGCTGGAAGAATATAGTAAAATTTTGAAAATATGAAGAATTCTGATAAAATAGAGAAAAACAAGATAAATATATGCAAATAACATAAATGCACAACTCATAGAAGAGGAAAACTGAAAGCCTAGAAAGATTTTTTAAAATATTTATCTTCACTGGTATCAGGGAAATCTATGTTGAAACAATGAGATAAAAGGGATCAATTCATCAGGAAGATACAAAATTCTAACAACAGTACTACAAAATAGCAATGAAGCAAAAATTGCTATAACTGAATGATAAGCCCACAACTCTGGTTGGACAGTTCATCACTCCCTGCTCTGTAGTTTGAAAACAAGGATACAGAAAATCAAAAAGGATGCAGAACACAGGTTCAAAGTTTGTCTGTACATTAGAATCACCTGGGAAACTTTTGGAACATGCCATATCTCAGACTGATTAAATCACAATCTCAAGTAGTGGGTATAGGCATTAGGATATTTGGAAGCTATTATACAAAGGCGATTTCAACAAAGGACTAGCAAATTTCTCAACTACTGAAATAGAAGACCTGAAATATTTAGAATGAGTAAAAATAGCCAAATGTAAAAAGTATTGATTATATTGTTTTATTAATTTAAATCTCTAGAGCAGATAAACCCATTTGTTGTGGTAGAAATTAGATCAGTGATTGTGTGGGGTTGAAGATAAGAGAAAGGGTGATTCAAAGAGGCATGAAGGAACCTCCTGGGCTAATGGAAATGTCCTTTAATACCTTGATTGGTTGGGTAGTAGTTACACAGTGCACATCACTGTTGAGTAATCTTCTGTAAATTAAGATATATATATAGTATTTGGTGATAATTTTTCCTCAATAAAGTTGATTTTTTATAAAAATGAGAAGACCAGACAGGAGTTCTTAAGGATCTGCAATGTGTTACATATCTACATGTGTTATTTTAGTCCTCAAACAATTCAATTAGCTAAATGTTATCAACTTCATTTTACAAATGAGGAAATCAAGAATCAAGGCTCAAAGAATGTCTTGTCCAGTACCATGTAATTAGTGATATAGACTGAATTCAGACCTAACTTTTATTTGTAAAATGAGTATCATATTATACTTTATTGAATTGTTATTAAGATTGTTAGAATTAAATAAGAATAAAGAACTGCAAAGATTTTTCAAACTGAAGTGACTGAACTACAACCCAAAGAAGGGGGTTGGAACTTGCAGCTTTAACCTAACCAACTAATGTTCCAGCAAAAGTAGAAATATCAGAATTCTCCATAGGATTTAAACAGATCCAGGGACTCTTAACACAATAGTAAAAATATCCAGAATCCAATTCACAAAGATTCAACTTATTAAAAGTCACAAAAATCTCAAATCCTTTCAGAGTAACAATCAATAGAAACCTATACTGAGATCACAAATGTTTAAATTTTCTAAAAATAGTTTTAAGAGACTATAACAAGAATACTTGAAGCAACTGTGAAAAATACTAAAGTGAAAATTACAACTGAAGCAAAATAAATAGAAGACATAAATAAAAACCAAATGGAAATGTTAGAAATGAAAAATAAAATAATAAAATTATTTAATTAAATTTTTATTTTAATGAAATTTAAAACTGTCTGCAAAGGCTCAGTGGCAAGGTAGACATGAAAAAGGAAAGAGTTAGTGAATTTGATAATTTTAAAGAAATTTTCTAATCTGAACACCAGAGAGGAAATTATTAAAAAAAAAAAAAAAAAAACTGAACAAAACCTCAGGAACCTGAAGGACAAGAAAAAAAAAGACCTAACATTTGTGCCATCAAAGTCCTAGAAGGAAAGAAAAATAGCACTGCACTTGAACATATTGAAGAAATAATGGCTTTCCGAGTTTGGCAAAAAATAATTTTGTAAGGGGAATCGTTGATTAAAAAAATGTCTTAAAAGCCCCTTGGGAAGGATATAATCTTAAAAAGATAATTGAGAAACATCTAGACATTGACCATTGATATCCCTAAGGACTATGATACATTTTGAACTATGATACATCACAAAGAAAAACACATTGTGTATCACAAGCTTTGTAATGGACTAGTCTTATATTTGTTTTAAAAAAAAAATGCAGCTTGACTTGACTTAGCCCATAAACTAGTAATTTATCAGAAAATACAGAAGATAGAAAAAAACACGTCAACTCTACCAAATGGATAAAATTGGCATAATTTTAAAAAAATTGGCAAAAAGTATTTGAAAATACTACAGGACAAAAAATAAAAATCAGGGTGGGCACAGTTGCTCATGCCTGTAATCCTAGCATTGTGGGAGACCAAGGTGGGTGGATGGCTTGAGCTCAGGAGTTCCAGAGCAGCCTGAGCAAGAGTAAGACCCCCTTCCCCACCATCTCTACTAAAAAGAAATAGAAAAAATAGCAGGAATAGTGGTGCATGCCTATAGTCCCAGCTACTTGAGAGGCTGAGGTAAGAGGATTGCTTGAGTCCAAGAGTTTGAGGTTGCTGCATGCTATGATGATGCTATGGCAGCACTCTACCCAGGGTGATGAAGTGAGACACTGTCTCAAAGGGAAAAAGAAAAAAAATTCATTTATTCAAGAAATTGCACTGGGGGAAGAAACAAAAGATACTTAAAATACACATTGTTTTGTAAACAGACAGAAAAATATGATTTATTTTGCATGCACTTTTGGATAATGAAACTATTTCTTAAATGCAAGAAAACTATTGCCATAAGGTAGGATATAGTTATTTTAATGTGTTCACCTTTTTAATTTTCTAGAATCAATTGTGTTTGCTAGATAATTTAAACTTTAAAAGAAGTCTTTAGAAACTCTATCTAAAAATATAAGTTAGTAAAAGACACCCATGAGATTAAAGAACAGCTGATTATTTAGAACATATTTCAAATTTAATGAACAGTATTGATTATAATTAAGATGTGCCCTTACATGAATAGAGAAGAAAAAACTTGACATGTCAAAAAAGTGCAAAAAAGAAATAGCATATCTAAGTGGATACTAGCTCTAAAAATGGAGCTAAACTTTTGGCAAACTAGTCATGAAGTGAACATTCATTAAACTACACATTTACTTTTTTATAGTTTCCATATTTTCATTTTATTTTTCAAGAAAAATGTTTTTTAAAGTTACTTGGCCATCAAAAATTCCCTTTTTCTGAATAAAAAGCAAAAAGATAGAAAGAGAGAGCTCTGCAATTGCACAGAAATATTTAATTATAAGAGGGCTGTTCATGTGATCTGGAGTATGTGAATATTGATATTACATTTCACCTAAATAAAAGCACAGAGTTAAAATGTTCTTCACAGAGAATAAAGGAACTCCAACATGAAACTGTTATACAGCCATTTATTATGTATGGAATAATAAATAATAAAATAAAAAACTTACAAGATTATTTTGCAGCGTTCTAGTCTGACACACTCTCATTGCACATGTAAAAACTTCTATCTTGCCTTAAGTAATTAGAGGTTCTAAACATACTGTGGATATTTTAAGGTGAAATATGCTAAATGGAGGCATTCTGATAACTTTCAAGTGTAACCAGGTGTGTTTTCTGGTACTTTAAGCTCATTAATTTGCAAAACATTTCATCTTATTCCTAAATAAGAATTTATTTTTTCTTTTTTATTTTTTTCCCCTTGAAAGGTTATTGAATTCATTAAAGGGTACATAAGTGTGGGGAAAACACTTGAAGGTATTGGCCTTGGGAAAGACTTTAGGAAGAAGACTCCAGTGGCAAATGCAACAACAACAAAAATAAACATATGGGACTTAATTAAACTGAATAGCTTCTTTACAGCTAAGGAGATAACAACCAAAGCAAAGAGACAACCACCAGAATGGGAAAAGATATTTGCATATTATCAATCAGATAAAAGCTTGAGAAGTAGAATCTACAAAGAAGTCTAATTAAGCAACAAAAAAAGAGCCAACAATCCCTTTTATCAATGGCAAGTGAGATGAATCGAACCTTCTCTAAAGACGACCCAGGAATGGCTAAAGAACATATGAAAAAATGCTCATCACCACTAATTATCAGAGAAGTTCAAATCAAAACGACCCTGAGATAGCACCGAAACACAGTGAGAATGGCCCATATCACAAAGTCTCAAAGCTACAGATGCTGGTGTGGATGTGGAGAGAAGGGAGCACTTTTACACTGCTGGAGGGACTGCAGAGTAATACAAACTTTTTGGAAGGAAGTATGGAGAACCCTCAAAGAACTCAAACTAGGCCTCCCATTTGATCCTGCAATCGCATCACTGGGCGTCTACCCAGAAGAAAAAAAATCATTTTATCATAAGAACATCTGTACTAGACTGTTAGTACAGCTCAGTTCACAAGTTTCAAATTGCGGAAACAACCTAAATGCCTATCAATCCAGAAATGGTTTAACAAGCAATGCTGTATGTATACCAGGGAATACTATTTAGCCACTAAAAAAGATGGTGACTTTACATCTTTTGTATTAACCTAGATGGAGTCGAAACACGTTCTTAGTAGAGCATCACTAGAATGGAGAAGCAAGAATCCCATGTACTCAATTCTGATATAAGGACAAATGATGCTAGTACATGGTGGGGGTGGGAGATTGGGGGAGAGCAGAGAGAAGGAAGGGGGGGGTCATGCTGTGTGACACATCTCTTGGGGGTGAGATTGTAAGAGGGGCTTTAGCTAACAAATGCAAGCAATGTATTTGTTACCTAAATGTATCTGGTTCTTTGTACCCTCAATGATGCCACAACAATAAAAAAAAAAATGTGGTGAAAAATTGCAGTTGTATGCAAATTACTGGTTTGGAAAATCTGAATCTATCAGTAGTGCAACAACTGTTAATGGTTTGAAGAAGAAACCTGGGCTCCTGTCTGGCTCAACTCAGATTTGATTCAGTGATTCATTTACTTAGTAAAAAGTTTAGTTTGGTGTCCCTTATGAGCTAGAAACTGTGGAGCATCCAAATATGTAAAATTAAGCATAAAACTGGGCAAAACTGGACAAAACTGAGTAAAATTAAGCATCAGTTGTTTTCCTATAGAACCTTATTTCCTCAAGTGAGAGCTCATAATAGAGTTAATTTAGCTTCTCTAACATGGTATAAAATAATATTGAGAACTTTATCAACTAACACTACCAGTGTGATGGTAGTGGTTTGTTATGTTTATGAGTCAACTGATGTTTGACAGTGTCTGATCATCTAGCTCTTAACACCCTCGCTGCCATAGGTTCTCAATGCATATTTCCCAAGTGAATTGTTTTTGAGCCACCTCATTCTAGCATTTATAAGTTCATGATTCTGTGATTCTCTATACATGAATCTATAGTTTCAATCATTTTAGGTGGGTATGTGTTCCCCTAAAATTTTATAAAAATAATCTGGCTTTAAAATTCAACATTCATCATTGGGGTCTGGGAAATTCCACCATGGAATACTATGTAGCCATAAAAAAAGATGGAGTCTTTTATGTTTACCTGGATGGAGCCAGAACATATTCTTCTTAGTAAAGTACCTCAAGAATGGAAATAAAAATATCCAATGCACTCAATGCTACTATGAAATCAATATATAATCACCTACACATTCACACAAATGGTAAAACATAACTATAGTCCAGAAAGTAGAAGGGAAGAGGAGAGAGAGGGAGGGGAATGGGGAGACAGCAGGAGGGAGGGTATTCGGGGGGGTCCTCACCTAATGTGCATGATGCAATGGTACATTTCAAAACTATTAAGAGTGTAATTGTGATGGATGTGTTAATCTGCTGAATATAAGCATTTCACATTGTATATCAAATCAGTACACTGAAGCCCATAAATGCATCAATGTACACAGTTATGATTTAATAAAAACAAAAAATAAAAAAAAATGAATTTAAGACCTCTGTGTCAAAATAATGGACCCATATGCCAACCAAACTGAAAACCTAATTTAAGAACAGTTTTATTAAAATGTTAAAAATATTTTTTAAAAAAGCATAAAATGATTTGGGGGCATAAAAGTCAGGGTTACAGTTTTTACTATTATTTTATAAAAGAATGCATCTGAGTTACAAGCAAGGCTCTGAAATGATAAGCTGTTAATGGAATTTCTTAATTTCAAAATACAAACACGATCTTCACAGTTTTTTGTTTCCCTAGTAACCATTTACAATAAAAATAATCAGGTTGGGAGAGTTCTTTTGTCAGCTTCTGTCAGGATCTAGGATTTAACACTACAGTTAACCCTTAAGGCAACATGGAGGTTAGAGATACCAACATCTCATTGCAGTCAAAAATCCATGTATAACCTTTGATTTACTCCAAAACTTAACTACTACTTATAGGTTACTATTGACTGAAAGTCTTACCAATAACATAAAACTTTCAGTTAACACATATTTTATATGCCATATATGTTGTATGCTATTTTCTTACAATAAAGTAAGCTAGAGAGAAGAAAATAATATTAAGAAAATTATAAAGGGCCAGGCATGGTGGCACATGCCTATAATCCTAGCTCTCTGGGAGGCCAAGGCAGGTGGATCTCCTGAGCTCAGGAGTTGCAGACCAGCCTAGGGAAAAGTACGACCCTGTCTCTACTAAAAATAGGAAGAAAAAAAAAAACTAGCCTGTCTTTATGGCAGGCACCTGTAGTGCCAGCAACTTGGGAGGTTGAGGCAAGGGGATATCTTGAGCCCAAGAACTTGAGGTTGCTGTGGGCTAGGATGCTATGGGACTCTACTCAGGACACAGAGAAAGACTCTGTCTCAATAAATAATAAATAAATAAATACATAAAATAAGAAAATCATAAGGGAGGCAGGGGCAAAATGGCTGACTAGAGATATTGGTTACTAGATCATCTCAGAAAGAAGGAAAAGTTTTAGATGAAAAAACATAGCTGAGAGAGAAGTGCCAGAGTCTACCAGAGACTCCACGGGAAGAAGCTGTGGAGCAGAACAAGAAAGTGCAAAATTTTGACAGAGGTCAACTCCTGAGGAACTCAGAAACTTGTGGAAAGGGTGAGTAGAGGCTTTGTTTCTCCTCCTTTCAAATGTGTGGCATACTGCAGGCTCGCGAAATGTTAGGTCTCTTCTCAAGAACCCAAATCTGGTGTCACCAGTGAACTGGGAGCTTCTTAAGAACAAAGATGCCAGCCATCTGAAGGTTACTCACCCTCACTACAGACCCAACCCAAGGTGGAGGGCACCATATTGCTTTTCCACCCACTGTGTGCCTTTGTCTTCCCCTGGGAGCTTCAGCTCTTCAGTTTCCCTATCACTGGTCCCTACACAAACATCTCCTAATGCCAGCCCAGAATGTAGTGGCCACAGGGAACCAGTGGAAGCTGGTGGGTCACAGGGTAACTGTGTGATCCAGGAACTTGGATATTCAGGGGGGCTTCCTTCAGGGATGAGGAGAGTGCAACAAGCCAGGGAGGTCCCATGGAACAAAAGGGACCAGAGAGCCAACTCTCCTCCAGTCACACTCTACTACTTCTCCTCCCCACAGCTGATGCAGCCATGGCAGTTCCCATGGAATGATAGAACCAAAGCTGTCAGAAGTAGCTGCTTCCCCTCTGTTGGTATTCCCACCACACCAAGACTTCCATAGAGAGTGGAGCTCATGCCTTTCCTCTTAAAGACCTGCAGAGGCTTCGTACCAGTAACTCAGTGAGTAGGGCACTGGTCACTTACACCGAGGCTGGTGGGTTCGAGCTCGGCTCAGGCCTACTAAACAACAATGACAATGCAACCAAAAAATAGCTAGATATTGTGGAGGGCGCCTGTAGTCCCAACTATTTGGGAGGCTGAGGCAAGAGAATCACTTAAGCCCAAGAGTTTGAGTTTGCTGTGAGCTGTGATGCCATAGCACTCTACCAAGGGCAACATAGTGAGACTCTGTCTCAAAAAAAAAAAAAAGAGAGAGAGAGAGACCTGCAGTAGGCCAACAGGTGCTAAAACTGTAAGTTTCTTATCTGCCAGCCCTCTCTGGCACTGCTAATCTGGCTGCTCCAGCAAAGCAAGGCATACTCCAGGGTGGAGGGACATTAAGCCTGCTTGAGCTCTCCATGGGCAACTTGGAACCAGCATGCTTCTCCCTGGCACAATCAGGGACTAAACTTGAAGGACCAAGGGACAGGCCCACATCCCAGATCCCATACCCCCAGGACTTGATCATGTTGCTCAAGGGTACAGAAAGGAGATTTGTGAACTAATCTTGGGAGGCAAGGGAGTCCATGAAGATAGAACTAAGAATATAGTGTGAGTCCAAACTGCAGGGCACTTGTACAGCAACCCTCCCCTCACAGGAAAGCCACACTTTTAGTCTGGGGTGGGATATGAGGCAGGGAATCTCCCAGACTATGGTTCCATTGATAGTGAGCTCAACTAGTTTGGGCTACTGCTTGTAGCCAAATATTACAAGGAGATACATGGGGCACAAGAGGAGGGAGAAGGGTAAAACCCACTATTGACACCCAGACTGTGAATCCCAGATAGCCCTTCCCCAGCAAGAAGACTTTTTATCTTGGTAAGACTACTTCAGCCCCTCCATGGTGGCTTTCTCCAGGAGCCTTGGAGCTGACTCTTAATCTCTACCAAGACAACTCTTGTGCCCACCTTTGTGGTGTGTGAACACAGGCTTGCCAGACCCAGCCCTGCCCACCCTGGCTCCTCCACCCATCTCTGTTGCCATGGAAAATAAAGAGGCCCCTGGAAGCTCCAGGGCCCCACCCACCAAAGTAATATCTAAGTGCTGCTCCTTATCACACAGAATTAGTCACAGGTCCCCAAAAAACAATACTGCAACTAGCTCATTCCTGCAAGCATCACCTACTGCCAAGGAGGACAAGTTACACAGCCCATTAGAACATTTATTGAGTGAATCATACCAAGCATGACTGGCTTTTACCCACAAGCAACTTACTATCACAGAGATTAAACTGGGCATCCCAACATAATCCAAACTCTCAAGAAGACTACAGGGCTGGGAAAAGGGAAAGAATTTTAAAAGCTCCATCTCTTCTTATCAACAAGAGACACAGGGAATCAGCCCCCACACATAGTACACCACCACATAGCCTACAAATAACTAGCAATTGAGAAAGCCACCACACAAAGGACATCTATAACCAGGAGAGACCCCCATTTAAGAACCGATAGACAAAGCCAAAGGTCCTTACCCAACATGTGCTGCAGGCACACCCTTAAGAGTGGGTCAGGGGTGGGCAGCTCCTGTGAGTCATTGAGTAAGGCACCAGCTCCATATAGCAAAGGTGGTGGGTTCAAACCCAGCCTCGGCAGAACTGCAAAACAGAAAAACAGCCGGGCATTGTGGTGGGTGCCTGTAATCCCAGCTACTCAGGAGGCTGAGGCAAGAGAATCGTCTAAGCCCAGGAGCTGGAGGTTGCTATGAGCTGTGTGAGGCCATGGTACTCTACCAAGGGCAATAAAGTGAGACTCTGTCCCTACAAAAATAAAATAAAATAAAATAAAAGAGTGGGTCAGGGGAGTCTTTCTAAACAAAAAAAAATCCAAAAATAAGAAGGGACAGCTGCTTCAGATGAGAAGGACTCAGCACAAAGACTTGGGAAATATTAAAATCAGAGTGAAAAAACAACTCCAAAGCACACCAGCCCTCTACTAATGTATTTCAACCAAAAGGAAAAAACTAAAATCACAGATTGCAAATGTGGACTATAAGAAAGCTCAGTGACATCCAAGAAAAAATGGAAAACCAACTCCAAGAAACCAGAAAAATAATTAAGAAATGAATGAAAATTTTACTACAGTTTTATATATGTATATTTTCCTTTTATAAATCCAAACAGAAATTCTTGAAATAAAAAAATTCACTTAAAGACATATAAAACATAGTAGAAAGTTTTAAGGATAGACTATACCAGGCAGAAGAAAAAATTTTGGAATTTAGACAAACTTTAATTAACGCAATAGGTCAAAAATAAAGAACAAGGAATTAAGAAGAATGAAGAAAGTCTATGAAAAACATTAGATTATGTAAAGTAGCCACATATAATAATCTATAGGTATACCTGAGGGTAAAGAAGAAAAAACAAAAGGCATGGTAAACTTACTTGAAGGAATAGTTGAGGAATACTTTCTCAACAGAAATCTTACAAGACAGAAAGGAATGGGATTCTGTATTTAGTCTCATTAAGCAGAATAGCTGCCAGCCAAGAATTTTATATCCTACAAGACAAAGTTTTATATATGAAGGAGAAATAAGTCTTTCCCAGACAAGCAAACACTAAGGGAATTTGTCACCACTAGACCTGCCCTACCAAAAATGCTTAAAAACATTCTACATGTATATATGGAATGGAACAATCAATACCCACCTATATAAAAACATCCAAAAGTTAAAATGCACAGATCTTATAAAACAGTAACACAAGGGAGAAAACAAAGCAACTAGTTAATAATCAACACAATAACCAGAACAGTTTCTCATGTAGCAACACTAACATTGAATGTGAATAGTTGTAATTTCTCCCTTAAAAGATACAGATTGGCTGAATGGATAAAAAAAAAAAAGAAAGAAAGAAAGAAGGAAAGAAAAAGATGCTATTTCCAAGGAATCCATTTCACTTTCAAAGAATCTCATAGACTCAAGGTAAAATGGTGGAAAAAAATATCCCATGCAAATGGAAACTGAAAGTGTGCAGGAGCAGCTATTCTTATATTAAATAAAATAGACTTTAAGTCAACAATGATAAAACAAAAGACAAAAATGATCACTATAATATAATGATAAAAGGATCAATTCAACAAGAAGATATAACATCATATATATATTTCAGTCTTTTAAAACAAATTCTGTTAGAGCTAAGGAAAGAAATAAACAATAATATTATAATAGTGGGTGACTTCAACATTCCACTGACAGAACTAGACAGATCATTGAGATAGAAGATTTAAAAAAAAATTGGACTTAAATGATACTCTAGAACAAATGAACCTAATAGATATTTACAGAGAATTCAACCCAAAAGCTGAAAAATACACATTCTTCTCATTAGCACAAGGGACATTTTCTATGCTAGATAATATATTAGGCCACAAAAAAAACTTAGTAAACTTAGAAAAGTTGAAATCATACAATGTAACTTCTCAAATCACAGTGTAATAAAACCAGAAATCAATTATAAGAGACTCTAAAACAACACAAATATATGGCAATTAAACAATCTGATGGCTGAATGATCCTTGAATTATTGACAAAATAAACATGTAACTAAAAAAAAAAAAATTCTTAGTTGAATAAAGGCAACACAAACTTCCAAAACCTATGGGATACAGTAGAAGCAGTGCTAGGGTGAAAGTTCATAGCCTTAAATGCTTACATGTAAAAACAGAAAGGTTACAAATTAAGAATTTAATGTTATATCTCAAAAAACTAAAGAAAGAAGAACAAACCAAATCCAAAGCTAGAAGGAAAAATATACCAAAACTCAGAAGAGAGCTAAATGAAAAGGACACAAAAAACAAACAAAAACCCAAAGGATCAACAAACAAAAATTTCATATTTTGAAAAGATAAACAAAATTATTTAGACTGTTAGTTAGATTAATGAGAAATAGAAGGGAAAGAACTCAAACAAACTCAATCAAAAATTCAAAAGGAGGCATTACTACTGATAATACTAAAAATACAAAATATCATCCATGACTACTACGAAAACCTCTATGCACACAAACTGGAAAACCTAGAGGCAATGGACAAATTCTTAGAAACACATAACCTTCCAGCCTGAGTCAGGAAGAAATAGAAATCCTGAACAGATCAATGAGTAGTGAGATTGAAATATATTAAAAAATCTTGCAACGATAACAACATCAAAAACCCCCAGCCCAGACAGATTCACAGATGAATTCTACCAGACTTACAAAGAAGATCTGGTACCTATCCCACTGTAATTATTCCATAACAACAGGAAGGAGAAAATCCTTCCTAACTCATTCTTTGAAGCCACTATCACTTTGATACCAAAGCCAGGAAAGGACACAAAAAAAGGAAACCTACAGACCAATGTGTTTTATGAATATAGATGCAAAAGTCCTCAACCAAATGCTAGCAAACTGAATTCAACAGCATATGAAAAAGATAATTCAACATGATCAAGTGGGTTTCATCCAAGAGGTGTAAGAAAGATTTAACATACATTAATCAATAAACGCAATTCACCACAAACAGGAGTAAAAACAAACCACATGATCTTTTCAATGGATAAAGAAAAAGCATTTGATAAAATGTAACATCCTTCATGAAAACCCTCAATAAACTAGGCATAGGAGGAACATACCTCAAAAGCCATATATGACAAAGAAATTAAAGGTATCCAATTCAGGAAAGAGGAGGTCAGTATTTTTTACTAATGATATGATCTTATATCTAGAAAACCCTAACAATTCCACCAAAAGAGTCTTAGAATTGATAAATACATTCATCAAAGTCTCAGGTTACAAAATCAATAAGCACAAATCAGTAGCAATTCTACATAACAATAACAGTCTAACCGAGAGTCAAATCAAGGACTCAATACCATTTACAATAGCTAAGAAGAAAACACAACACCTAGGAATATACTTAGCCACACAAGTGAAAGATCTCTACAAGGTAAACTGCAAAAGACTGATGAAAGAAATCATAAATGACACAAACAAATGGAAAATCATCCTATTCTCATGAATTGGAAGAATCAACTTTGTTAAAATATCCATGTTTCCCACAGTGATTTACAGGCTCAATACAATTCCCATCAAACCATCAACATCATTTTTCACAGGTCTACAAAGAATAATTCTAAACCTCATATGGAACCAAAAAAGAGCCCCCTAAACCAAAGCAATCTTAAGTAAAAAGAACACGTGTAAAGGCATCACATTACCTGACTTCAAATTATACTTCAAGACTATAGTAACCAAAACAGTATGGTACTGGCATAAAGGTAGAGACATAGACTAATGCAACAGAATAGAGAACCCAGAAATAAAATCATCTACCTACAATCAACTGATTATTGTCAAAAGAGGCCACAGCAACATATGTTGGGGAAAGGAAATCCTATCCAATAAATGATGTGGGGGAAATTGAATAGCAACATGCAGAAGAATGAAGCAGGATCCCTATCTCTCACCATATACAAACATTAACTCAAAATCGTTTAAGACCTAAATGTAAGACCTAAAACCATAAAAATCCTGGAATAAATCACAGGAAAAATTCTTTTAGACAACTGCTTAGGCAAAGAATTTATAACTAAGACTCCAAGGCAAATACAGCAACAACAAAAACAAATACATGGGACTTATTTAAAGTAAAAAGTTTCTACACCACAAAAGAAATAATCAATAGAACTGGGAGGCTGAAATGGTGGATTGCCTAAGTAAGCTCAGGAGTTTAAGACCAGCCTGAGCAAGAGTGAGACTTCATCTCCAAAAAACAGCTGGGCTAGCTTGGTGCCTGTAGCTCAGTGAGTAGAGTACCAACCACATGCACCAAGGCTGGCAGGTGAAAGCCTGGCCCAGGCCTGGAAAAGAACAATGATAACTGCAACAAAAAAATAGTTGGACATGTGGCAGGCACCTGTAGTCCCAGTTATTTGGGAAAGGCTGAGACAAGAGAATCACTTAAGCCCAAGAGTTTCAGGTTACAATTGTGACGTCATAGCACTCTACTATAGGTGACATAGTGAGACTCTGTCTCCAAAAAAAAAAAAAAAAAAATAGCTGGGCATTGTGGCAGGCACCTGTATTCCCAGCTACTTGGGAGGCTGAGGCAAGAGGATCACTTGAGCCCAAGAGTTTGAGGTTACTCTGAGCTATGACACCATGGCACTTTACTGAGGGCAACAAAGTAAGATTCTGTCTCAAAAAAAAAAAAAAAAGAAAGAAAGAAAGAGAGAGAGATAATCAATGGAGTACATAGACAACTTACAAATTTCAGAAATATATTTGCAAACTACACATCCAACAAAGGGCTAATATTTAGAATCTGCAAAGAACCCAAATAAATCAATAAGAAAAATACAAATAAGGACTTTAAAAAGTGGGTAAAAAACCCAAACATACTGTTTTCAAAGGAAGAAACAATGGCAAACAGACATTCAAAAAGTGCTTAATGTCACTATTCATCGGGGAAATGAAAAATAAAATTACAATGAAATATTAATACTACCTTACTGCTATCAAAATGGCTATTATTACAAAATAAAAAAAAAGATGTTAGAATGAATATGTAAAAAAAGAACACTTATCCACTGTTCCTGTGACTATAAATTAGTACACTCTCTATGGAAAATGGGAGGGAGATTCCTCAAAGAACTTAAAGTAAAACTACATTAGTTCCAGGAAACCGGGTGTCTACCTAAAGGAAAAGAAGTCATCATATTGAAAAGATATATGTACTCAAATGTTTATTGCAGCACATTTCATCATTGCAAAGAGATGGAGTCAATCTAAGCATCCATCAATTGATGAGCGGATAAAAAAAGTATGGTTTATATTCTATGGAGTACTAGTCAGCCATACAAAAGAATGAAACAATGCCATTCACAGAAACCTGGATGGAACTGGACATTATGATAAGTGAAGTGTCTCAGGAATGGAAAAACAAATACCACATGTTCTCACTGATAAGTGGGAGCAAAATGATGAGTACAAAAGATCATAATATGATGTAAATGACATCGGCAACTAAGGCGGGGGGAGATGGGAAAGGTATGAGGGATTATAAACTTACCTGTCAGGGACAATGCACTCTGTGTGGTAATGGGCACGCTAAAAGCCCTGGCTTCAGCATTATACAATTTATCCAATTAACAAGAACATTTGTACCCACTAATATTTTGAAATAAAAATTATTTTTAAAAATGTCATAAGGAAGATAAAATATTTTTACTAATTTATTGTTCATTAAGTGGGAGGACTCTTCATAGAGGTCTTCATCATCATTGTCTTTGTGTTCAGTAGGCTGAGGAAGAGGAGGAAGAGGATGGGCTGGTCTCACTGTCTCAGGGATGGCAGAGGCAGAGGAAGCAGAGGAGCAGAAGAGCTATCCATACTAAGTGGAACTTTACAGTTTACATGGTAATTTCTGCTTGCCTCTTTTGCTTGTTTGTTTCTCTAAAAACGTGTCTACACAGTACAAATACTTCTTCCACCATTTGCTTTAGTTTCAGTGCCCATATCACAGAAGGCTCATGTCATATTAGAAGTCAACATTAATCTATAATCATCAAAACCCTTTGGCCAGGTTCTAGATATTTCCTGTGTCCTGCTGAGAATAGACCCCAGTGCCTGGTCTAAAGGCTGATGAAAACTGGCTTAAATCAGTTCACGTCCCCTTCAACCAGTAGAAGAAACAACTCCTCAAATTACAGATATAGCCTAGAACCCTTTGAAGCCAATCCTTCTTGATAGAATTGTGAGTTCTGAAGTTTGTAGTTTCAGGTACTACATGAAGCAAATAATAAGAAAATACCAAGCAGTTTTCATTTTGGGGGAGAAAACCCATGTGCCTTCAGAGGTGTTTGGAATCTAACCTTCTCACTCATACGGGTTTCTTCATGGGAGATCTTTAGGTTTCAGGACATCAATTTCACTTGGAGCATTATTTCTTTCTTCCAAAGAGTTTCATGTTAAAATACATTTTAATAGATTTTTTTTCTAACAAGCATCATTGGCCATGACTGAAACTAGCATTTTAACATTTTTTTTTTTTTTTTTTTGAGACAGAGCCTCAAGCTGTCACCCTGGGTAGAGTGCTGTGGCATCACAGCTCACAGCAACCTCTGATTCTTGGGCTCAAGCGAGTCTCCTGCCTCCGCCTCCCAATAGCTGGGACTGCAGGCGCCCGCCACAATACCCGGCCATTTTTTGGTTGCAGCCATCATCGTTGTTTGGCGGGCCCGGGCTGGATTCGAACCCGCCAGCTCAGGTGTACGTGGCTGGCACCTTAGCCCACTGAGCCACAGGCGCTGAGCCGCATTTTAACATTTTTATGCAAGCATTTTTATGGTTCAGTTCTATACTTGTTATAAAAGGCCTGTAGTATACTCCTAGCACCAATTCAGGAAAAAAAAATCCATTGACTCTTACTGTGCTCCAAGTGGGAAGGTGAAATAGCATTGGAGGGAAGTTGCCTGGCATGATGCAAGTTCTAAGTGAACCTGATTAGAAACAACCTACATTTGATTTCTTACATTCCTGGAGGGTGGCAACTGCATCTTGTCCATTAACGTAGCCTCATTGCCAAGCACGGGGTCTGAATGCATGTCCTTAAATATTGGTGGAATGAATGAACAAGTGTTCTGTTCCAGATCCTTACCTTGTCTACGATGTAAGAAGCAGACATGTCGATGCTGCATTAGAGGATCACACTGGATCTCCAGTGTCTTTTCATCTCAAAGGTCATACATATCAGGGTATCTCCCTGCCTCTGATCACAAACCCAGTGAGAGGGCAGAAAAGCCAAAGAAATAATTTCCCTTACACTTCCAGTGGTGGCTCTTGATACTTAGGTAAGGCACACTGGAATATCACCTAGAGTCACAACTGATATCACCCCATCATAACATATGTCTGTGACAACCGTCAGGGGATATTCATGGTAAGTGAAAAGACAACACAAATGTCTTTTAGGACGATAGCTAGGGAACTACTAGAGATGGCAGCCTATTTATTCTCTTTGAGATGGTGTCCTAGTGACCTCTAGTGGTGAAAGTGGTTTAATATAATACATTTTTTATTTTAAAAATTGCTTCTTTACTACTTCATACTTCACTTTTATCTTTCACTAGTAACATTTTATACCTGTGGAATGACCTTAATGATGCGTGGTGATTTGCATCAGGTCATATACAAATGGTCTGATGTTGGCATTTCACAGACTCACAGAGCTTTTGAGCTGAAAGCTATCAGAGGGATTTATCAATCTCATTTCAACACGTGGAAAAGACTCAGAGAGATAAAGTGAAGTCTCAACATAGGGACGGACGAAACGTCTTCAGAGTCTAATTTCTTGTTGGTCACCCTTTTGCTGTAGCAAACTACATGCCAGGAAGTATGAGCCTAGGTGGCTAATGAAAAAACCAGATCTCATTTACAGTTCTGTGCCGTAAACATTATCCTTTCCCTATATCACTATTGTACCCGGTGGGGGGTGCGTAGAGGAGAGAATGTCTCTTAATTCACAGACATTCTGAGAGAAGACGAAGCATCTGAAAACAGACCCAAAAGAGCCTCCTTCACATCTGTATCAGCATCTCAAGCCTGGGTTGATGTCGTATTAGATGAGACTTTGGCGTCTTTGGATAAGGTACATATATTTTGCCCTAGGAAAGATGTAAATAATCTCTGTGTAGCAGACTGATTTTTCAAATGGTTGCAAATTCTTTGATATCCTCTCATAGACATGCTCTTGAATCCGAACAGGCTTAGAACTACCTCTCCTCATAGGGTATGATGAAAGTAATGCTATGTGACTTGTAAAGATTGGTCATGGAAGGCCACAAAACCTCCCCAATGGTGATCTTAGAACATTTTCTCTGGGGAAAATTAACCACCAAGAAGAAATACAACCTCCCTAAAACTGATGTACTGAAGAGGCTATGTGCTCTAATTGACTGCCCTGTTTTTGCTCCCAGTCAACAGCCAGCTTCCACCCAGGGCTGTGTGAGTGAGCCATCTTGGATGTCCAGCCCAAGCTGACCTCTGACTGCAACCACATGTGAGACCCCCAAAGGGGGAACTGCTCAGCTAAGCCCTTTCTGAATCACTGAGTCACAAAATACTGAGTAAAAATAAGACGATTGTTCCTTTATAACACTAAGTTGCAGGGTAAGTTGTTACAGAGCAATAATAATCAGAGCAAAGAGTTTATTAAAGAAATTTTTCTCATTCTGTGAAAAATACCAAAAGAAAAATAAAAAATAACGTACACATCTGAAATAACGTAACTGAATTCTTAACGGAATTTCAGTTAATCTTCTATTCATAGGCAATAATAACAGCCTTAATAAATCAAGAAGCTCTAGGTCCAAATGACTAGAAATGCTATGTGATAGAAATATAAGTTTTTCCTCCTTCTTAAAATGGAATCACCATTTTAAGGAGGCTGGGTCAATTTTACAGTTTTCCAAAGAGAAATTTCTGTTTAAGCATTCTAGTCTCTCTCCACAAGATTTCCCCAAATGAATCAAACACAGAAAAGGATTTGAGTGACCACTTTCTCAATTCTCCCAAAGATGGCATATAACTAGTATATAACTATAACCTTTTGAGATGCAGAGAATTTAATTCACTGCATTCAATGGATGCCTCCAAAGGGTTTCGTTCCCTCTCAGAACCCAGGCTGAGAAAAAGTGGAAGAACCCTAGGCTAACTCAGCCATGGAGTAGGAGTCAATTAGAAAACAAAGTTCAGAGAGTTTAAGTAACATGCCCATTACTACCACAGCTAGCTGAGCCAGGATTTGACTCCAGGGACTTCAACTACAAAGCTTGGAAACTTAATCATTACTCAACGCTGCGTAAGGAAAACGCATACTCCATATGAATAATAAACATGAAAAATACTAGGCTTTAACAGCAATGTCTATCTGTGAACAGTTAATAGACTTAGCAGCAATAATTGTAACCCTCCTGCAATGTAAATTGTAAGTGCATAAACCCAAATTTATCTGCGCCGAAGACTTCCTTTTCTTTAAAATAACAAAGCTAAAACTTTTTCAAAAATTATTCAACTTAGCATAGAGACGTGTTGCTTAGTCTCCAAGTCCTTAAGCCGTCAATATAATAGGGAGTATTAATCAATGGTGGGGCCAAGGAGCCAAGAGTGCAAAGGTTAGACCCCGAGATCCCAATGAGAGAGGAGGAGGGCCAGGAACACACAGAGAGAAGAGATGGGGAGGAGGCAGGCGCAGCAAAGCAGAGGTGACATCGGATGTAGACGGCAATGGAGAGAGGCAGGCTAAAGACAAAGGATGGAGTGGAGGAAACATGAGGGGAATGAGGAAAAGAGGAGAACAGAGAAGGCAGGAGATACATTAAAGACATGACAATTGGCCAACTTCTATTAGAATAGAAATGCTGTTCTTAAGAAGAGGAAGGGTTGGCTCAGCGCCCGTAGCACAGTGGTTATGGCACCAGCCACATACACCGAGGCTGATGAGTTTGAATCCCACCTGGGCCTTTTAAAAAACAATGACAATTGCAATCAAAAAATAACCAGGTGTTGTGGTGGGTGCCTATAGTCCCAGCTACTTGGGAGGCTGAGGGAAGAGTTTGGGGTTCCTGTGAGCTGTGACACCAGTGTAATCTACCAAGGGCAAAATAGTGAGACTGTATCAAAAAAAAAAAAAAAAAAAAACAAGAAGAAGAGGAAGGGTTCAGAAAAGTAGAATAGTGAAATGACAAAGACAGCTCTGCTCCATGTCACTGTCTTGTCAAACTTCTACTGATACATACAAGTTCAGTTCATAATCCTAGTGAGTCCTGGATTTAAGTTCCATGTGAAAATACCAATGTTTGTTTTAAAAACACTGTCTCTTGAACAAAATGAAAGTTAACAACTTTGGAGAGTCCAGCCACATGACAATAGGAACATGTGTTATCTCCGCCCCCTTCCATCCAGTGGCCATTTGTAACAGAAGCAGCAGCCAGCCAGAGACCCAAACCAGACGTCCTAAATCAAGTGCCTGGTATGTAGTAGGCTGTCATTAAATAATTGTTGAATGGACAAATGAATAAAGGAATACACATATTCAACTTTTCCTTGTTGGTCACCCTTCTCTATTTCTATTGAAGGTAAGGTTGGAGAATGATTTACAGAAGAAAGGAAGAAAGTGCAAATGAGTATTCAAGCAATCAAGGCAGTAGGGGTAGACTCCATGTATATTTGATTGAACTACCACATATAAGATTTTAAGATAGTAGGTAGCTCTTCTCCTTCTACAAGGATATACGGAGTGTTATTACACACAATAAATCAGGAAACCATGAGTCTATTTCGATATAAATAAATAAATATTTTGATGTGAAATTGAATATTTATATAGTTACAAAATATTGCCTTCTTTCCATTTGATCCTGCAATCCTGTTACTGGGTATCTATCCAGAAAAAAAAAAACATCACTTTATTATAAGGATATTTGTGCTAGATTATTTATCAAAGCTCAATTTACAATTGCCAAGATGTGAAAACAACCCAAGAGCCTATCAACCCATGAATGGATTAGTAAACTGTGGTATATGTATACTGTGGAATACTATTCGGCCATATAAAGGATGGAGATTTTACGTCTTTTGTATTAACCTGGATGGAGTTGAAACACATTCTTCTTAGGAAAAGTACAAGAATGGACAAACAAATATCCAATGTACTCCATATTAATATGAAGCCAGTAGACGAACTAATACACACCCACACGAGACAGTCACTCAATTCCATTCAAGATGGGGGGAGAGGGAGGAGGATTGTTTTCTTCCCACCTAGTGGGCACCATGCAAGTGTATATGGCACACCTCCTAGGTGCAGGACACAACTACAAACAGGGACCTTACCTAACAACAGCAAACATTGTAACCTAATCGTTTGTACCCTTATATTACTCAGAAAAAAGATCTCCCTCCAAAATGCTTCTAATTACTAAACAAAAATGAGTAAGTCACCACTATAACCAGGGGATCAAAGTGAACCGGAATAGTAAAGGGAAAATAGAAATTATGTACCACCTGATAGGAGGCAATGAAAAGAAAACAGTACCACTTCTGTGATATTCTTGCCAAATTTGTTGATCATGAAGAAACAGCAAACAAACACAAATTGAGGAACATTTCACAAAATAGCTGCCCTATAGTCTTTAAAGGTATCCAGGCCTGGGAAGTCAAGAAAAGATTGAGGAATTGTTCCAGATTGAAGGAAACTAAGTGGATATGACTACTTCATGCAATATGTGATTCTGAAGGAGAAATGTTTGCTGTAAAGGGCATTATGAAGACAACTGCTGAAACTTCCATGGGCTTTGAAGATCAGGTAAGGGAAGTGGAAGAATGTTATTTTTCTGATTTTGTTGGTTGTATTGTGGTCATGAAAGAGAAAGTCCTTGTTTATAAGAAACACACACTAAGATATCTGGAGGCAATGTGGTATTAGGTGGGCAATTCATTCTCGAATAATTCAAGAGAAAGAATTCTTTTTAGGGAACTTGTAAATTGTTTATAGTTGAAGAATATTTCATAGTAAAAGATAAACTGAAAATGAAAAAGACATGAATGTGTGCCTAAGGATGACATTTACAATATCTCCCACTCCCCAGCCTCACCTTGGGTGTCCCAAAGCCAAATTTGTCACTTTCTACATTTTATCTTTCTAATAAAACTTTTTGCATGCATCACTAAAATGCAAAGCAGTTGTGGTGCTGTGATAGATGTCCATAATCCAAGCACTGGTATTTTCACTTGCATCTCAAAATCTGCACCCATGTTAAGATCAATATCTTACTTCCATATATTAGAAAAACATTAATGTAAATCTTATTTTTTAAGAAAAAATTACTGCATAAATATAACATGCAAATCAAATAACCCATAATCCCTCCACACTAATACATTTTTTCCAAGCTACCTTCCCTTTCTAGTTCATATACATAAATTACTTTTACATGGTTGTAATCCCAACATAGAGGAAATTTTACATTCTATTTTCCTCATCTGAGTATATTCCAATATTGTCAGAGAGCCTCTGGGGCTCTTCCTGCCCTCTGATTCCATGATTACATTTTTGAAACACTGACCTCATAACATAACTGGAGGATCATATTTCATTATTCAATACCTGCAATGTGGGTACTTTATTGCTTCTACCTAGTCGGTTTTGTTATCTATCTGGTAATTTCTATTCTGATATATTGTCATTTGACAAAGCTTTTTTTAAAGTCACTCAGACCTGGGCTGGAATCCCAGCTCTGCACTGTACATGTTACTATACCTTTTGAACCCCAATTTTCAAACTTAGAAAAAAGGATAATAATATCTATTGCATGATATTGGAGTGAATTAAATGAGATAATATGGGTAAATATAAAGTTCCGAGCACAGTGCCTGGCACATAATAAGCTATTAGTAAATGTTTATCATCATTATTCAACTAAGAGATAATGACTAATTAGTAAAATGGGGGCTAACTATGAATATTTATTTTTGCAATTCTCTTGTGATAAGTGATGAGTTATTTTTTTAGAAAGTAACAAGAACCTAAAGAGTTAGCTGGGAATTCAAAAGAAACCAACTGGTTTTCTCATCATCACCAGAATTGAGAATCTACAGGAACACTAAAATGACATCTGATTAATATCTTTCTCCAACTCCAGTTTTAGTTTTTCTGCCTCCCTCAAAAAAAGTTCTTTAAGAAAAAAAAACTCTTAAAGATATAATCATTGGAACATGGCAGAAATATTACATGCTTTTAAGAAGTGATCAGAGTTGGGCATGGCGGTGCACACCTATGGTATCATCTACTCGGGTGGCTAGGGCAGGAGAATTGCTTGAGCTCAGGAGTTTGCACTGCTCTCAAACCTGAGTGGCAGAGGGACATTCTGTTGCAAAAAGAAATAAATACAAAATATTTTTTTAAAGGGAGGAAGGCAGCCTGGCAGGCCCACAGGCAGGCTAGCTTTAAAGAAAACTGAGCAGTCTACGAATTTGCCTAGTTCCTTTCAGACATTATGAAAAAGGATAATGTCCTAACTTACAAAATGGGCTAATAAAAAAGTAATGCCAGGCCTGGTGGCTCACGCCTGTAATCCTAGGACTCTGGGAGGTCAAGGCAGGTGGATTGCCTGAGCTTAAATCAGGTCTTGGAGCTCAAGACCACCCTGAGCAAAAGTGAGACCCATCCCTAAAAATACCCAGAGGTTGTGGCAAACACCTGTAGTCCCAGGTATTTGGAAAGCTGAGGCAAGAGGATCACTTGAGCCCAAGGGTTTGAGGTTGCTGTGAGCTAGGACACCAGGGCATTGTACTCAGGGCGGCAAAGTAAGGCTCTAAATAAATAAATAAATAAATAAAAAGTTAATGTTTATATTAACAAAAAAGAAAAAAGTCTGTGAAAAAGTTTTCTTTGAGAAATTCCTTGAAATATTCCCAGGGCAATTGTGAGTTTGAAAATCACTAAATATTTCACAGAGAGATAGACATGGGCTGAGACGTTTAGTGTTTGAAGTCAACATTCACTGCAAACTGAAGAGTCTCTCCAATTATACATCAGTAACATTTTATTACAGAAATGCCACATTTATAGTATGTTAAAGGGCTTAAAGCAGAAGGGACAGAAATCTACTGTATAGATTGAGAAACTGTGTAATAGTATAAAGCTCCAATTATTTAAAATTCCAAAATAAAATTTAAAAAGAAACACTGCTTTGAAAAATCCTCTAAACATTTTTATAAACGAAGCTTTCCAAATTGCTACAGTGACCTTAGAAAAATCAACTAACCTTGCAACCAAGAATGAAAGTGAAAGTAAGCAAAATATTCACATGCATGAAAAAATAATGTAGAGCCTTTTGTCTGCTGGGAAAAGGTCATAAAGATTCTCAGGAAGGATAAGAAAAGAAGAATGTATTTTAAAATACCAGCTTTTTCAAGCTGCTTTTACTAACGTCACACTACCGGCAATGAGAACCGCGCATGTGCGTAGCCACGTACTGGAGCCAAAGTCATTAAGCTGACAATGAAACCTGTGTGGGCAGAAACAGACAACAATGGTTAAATGGGGGTGAAAGTCGGCAAGGGTTGAAAAGAGCCTGCTGTTGACTGTGTACGTCCCAAAAAGGCTGGTGGAGGGAGGACCCAGGTCCCTCCCAGAAAGGCAGCAAGGAGGCTCCCTGTTCTGGAGGACCATTCATCTGGGCTGTGGCTGAGTCTTTTATGTTTCCAATGCTGAGGACTGAAAATGAATACTAAAGTCTATCTAGGAAAGCAAAACATGTCTTTCTAGAACAGCTTTTACAATAACTCCGGTTTATGACTGGCAGACATATTGTTTCCAGAAGGGTTACTTAATAGCTTTTGGATCATTTAAAATGTTTCTGTCTGGGGTTGGGGAACTCAGCAGAACCTGATTCATCTAATTGGTTCTATTCTTTTGAGGCTGATATCTCCTCCTCTCCTATGCTTTCTTTGCAGGCCAAGGGAACTTAAGATTTTCTAAGAAAATCAGACTCCGACCCTCAAATTCTGACCTAATCAAGCAGGCAGCAGGAGGCCTGTGAGGGGAACTGTGTCCAAAGCTGATCTAATCCATGGGGCCTCTGTGAATTGAAGGTCCCCGTGTCAGCCGGACCCTTTTCTCAACAGGACACAAACCTGGGATAGGTCAGCTTATGAGTTCAGGTAAATAAAACTCATCCCTAATGGTCCCCATCTCCTCTGGATTTTTCTACAGAAAAAAAAATTTAGTACAATTATGAAAGATTTTGTATATATTTAGCATGGAAATACTCTAACTCCCACACCTCTTTTTGTTTTTGTTAAGCTAATGAAGGAAAAACATACAGGCCACTGATGCATGCTTTTGTCTTTAAAAGGAAGAATCAAAATATTAATGCTTATCCTTTGATGAGAAAATTAGAGAATGCTCTAGATTACTGAAAACATTAGATATTATCCTAACACTCCATTTCTTAAGCTTGTTTATTAACACTAGTTTTGCTTTATTTCAGTTAAGTGGATTTCTTCTGATTGAAGATTTCTTCACAGAAAGAGCACTTAGAGTTTCTAGCAATACATTAGTGACCCCAGAGCCGAGCCACTCTCAGAAGCTGCTGAGAAGCAGGGCTAATCTCCTTTTTCTTATTGAATCCCTCATGCTAAGTCTCTAAGGCATTTTGCAGGGCCAGGGGAGGTATTCCCGATGCCACTGTCCATATTATCTTCAGCTTACAAGAACAGATATTTCACTCTGCCCCTGTCATTATCCATTCTTACGTGGATCCCAAATGCCAATTAAGATTTGCGAAAACTTTCTGTCACTGCTGGTGCAAAGAATACACTTGTTCAATGGCGCTAAAAAATATTTCATTTCCAACATACTAGAAATGATCTTTTTTGACATAAGACTGTCTGAATCATCTTTTATATTGATATTCATGGTCAAATTCACCGTAGGAAGTAAACAGAGATGGCAGGGAGGGGTGTCTCACTGGTCCCAGCCAGCACCCCCGCTTGCCACAGCCTTGTGGCCTGGTTCCGCTCTGGGACTGTCCTCTGCGTGGTTGTCTTCCAAGACGTCCGGGGTAACCGGCGAAGCTATTAGCAGCCGCGCAGCAGACCCTTGGCAGCGCGGTGCTGGCTGCAAACACTGACTCCATTCACCGGCTGTAAAGAAAGGCCGCTCCCTTCTCCCTGGCTGGACTCCAGCTCCGGCTCAGTGTTCTCTCAGCTGGGGAGCCACAAGTCTCTTCCCTTCTTTAGCCCATATTCTAATGGAGGATGAGATGAAAGGAACACAGACCCTTGATACCTTTTACTTGGAGTGCTAACTAATGCAGGGCCTCGTGTCTGATCTTCTGCGAGGCCGAGGGGTGGCAGATGGCCTTCTGAAAGCTTTTCAAACCCAGGCGGGGATTGTTACATTTCCATATAGTGGTAGGAAGCAGCCCCGAATAAAAGCTCACGACAATTGTGCCCCTTCTCTGGGAAGCATATTACAACCTTACAATGAGGGCTAATTGACCGACGCCGAAAGCAGACGCAGACACCGCTTTGAATATTATTCAGAAGAGGTTGGAGAGAGCGGAGTCAGGAAGAGGCTGCGGCACAAAGGGGAGAAGTGACGGGGAGGACAGTGACGGGGGGGGGGGGGCGGCAAGGGCCAGGAGGAAGGGGGAAGAGCGGCCGCATTGTATGTATCCGAAGGAGCCGTGCTCTAGTGTAAGGAGTTTGTTCTTATCCACCGGCCCTTCCTCATCGGGAGGACGGCGGCCAGCCCCTGCTTACAGCGCCACGTCCGCAGGACACCGCCGTTACCATGAGAACGGACGGATGGGGACAAATCTCAGCGCCTTTTAAGAAACTCTTGCACGAGCTCCTTGAAATGGGCAGCGGAGGAACGAAAATGCCCTGAGTACTCACTCTACGCCAGGCTCGTTCAAGAAACTTCCCTTATTTCATTTCATCTTCAGAACAATTCTGAGACATAGTCTTATGCGGGTGAAGGAACTGAGGCTGAGGGATGGTAAATTACCAGACTCAACTCCAGGCCTTACTGACTCCGGTGCCCAGGCTGCCGCACCACCCCGTGTCAGTTCTCAAATAACCAGGTCCTGCCTACTACCGGCCTATCACAGTAGTTGCTGCATAAAGGTGTTCTGAAAACGGAACACTAATCCAGAAGAAGAGCCAGGAAAGCAGCTCTAAAAACCAGAAACAATTTAGGATAGCTGGTCCAAGAGTCAGCCCTAGCTGCCTAAACTTGCCTTCAACCCAGCACACACAAATCCAGTCAGGAAGCCTTAGCCTAAGCATATCCGACCATTTGAACTGTGCCAGATGCTGGTAGTAAACACATTTAAAAAGGCTCTTTTAGAAGCTTCCAGTCTGTTGAGACATAATGAGGGTGCCAAGAAAAAAAATGTATGTACATTTTAAGAAAGGAAAAAAGTGTATTAAATTTGTAATACTCAAATCACATTTGACTTCTGCAATTGTAAGAGGTGCTCATCATAATTTGTACTCAGGCTCCGTGTGTGTGTACAATTTCTTGAAAAAATACAGATGGAGGTATCTTGGGGTTCTCAGCAAGGAAGAGGAAATCTAGCTCAGCCTGGGAAGATCAAGGAAGGCTTCCTGGAGGAGATGATGTATGCCTGAGTGAGCTCATAAAGGATGAGTAGGAACTGGTGGACAGAGAGAGAGGTGGATTGTGTTATCCCAGACAAGGGGAGTAGCAGCATAAAGTCCAGAGGCATGAAATAGACCCCATGTAGATGGAATGTGAAATGTCCCCTACTGAGCCCAAACTGTGTGGCAGGAAATGACACTGAAGAGCTGGGGAGAGTCAGGAAAAGGGAGATCTTAAATGCCATGCTAAGTGTCTTGGTCGTCATCCTGCAGGGGATGTGAGACATTGATTGTTCTTTACAAGGACAGGTGGTGATATGGTCAATGTGGAGGACAGCTTTGAAGGGATAAAAATGGAAATAGGAAGAACAGTTGGGAGGTTGGTGCTGTGGCTTATGTGGGGGATAATAAAGACCTGATCCAGGAAGTGGTGGTAGGGACAGAGAAGGCCAGTTTTATTTGAGAAACACTTTCAAGGTCAAGTCAACAAGAATCAGTAATTTATAAGATTGTGAGAGAGAAGCAAAGACATACGGATTTCTAGCTTAAGTGACTGGGTGGATGGTGGGGCCATTAATTAAAATTATGAATACAGGACTGGGGGGAAAGGATGCGTTTATTTGACACCTGGGAGATATCTAGGTGTCTAGCAAGCAACTGGATTATTAATCAGAAACTCAGAAGAGAGATAAGGATAAGCAAAAAGATTCGAGAACAGAAGTCAGGAAATAGTTTATTCTGCAGTCACATCCATCTTGAAGATGTATTTTGTTTGGATCTCTCTGTTGTTGTTTTCAAAATTAGGATTAAGTGAAAACCATGGAAAAATCAGGAAATGCTATTAAACGATCAAAATATCCGGTGTCTCTTAAACATTCTGCTTATGTGCATGAATCTCTCCATGGTGATAGTAGCAAGAAACAGAAAGCATCTCTGCCCTTTGGGCAGGGCACATGCAGTCCATAAACTTCAGCCTTCACCCAGACTGGCTAGACCCATGGCCCTGCAATCACTGTAGATTTGCCATTTTATTATCACAATAGCCCTGTTATTTTCTTGTAGGAGAGTTAAGAAGGAAATATACTCTTTCACGTTCCTTATCTCAATCAAAGGTAAAAAAATGCAAGAAAACAATTATCCCGATTAAAAAACAGGGAAACACTTGAATAGACATTTTTCAAAACGACAATACAGAGATCCAAACAAAACACAATACAAACAGCCAACAGTTACACGAAAAAAATGCTCAGCATCACTAATTATTAGAGAAACGTAAATTCAAACTACAATGAGATACCACTTCACACCTGTTAAGATGGCTATTAACAAAAAGATGGAAGATAAAACGTGTTTGCCAGGATGTGGAGAAAAGGGAACCCTTCCACACTAGCCATTATGGAAAACAGTGTGGAGGCTCCTCTGAAAATTGAAACTGGAATTACCATATTACCCAGCAATTCCACTACTGGGTACATAGCCAAAGGATTTGAAATCAATCTGTTGAAGAGATAGCCACGGTCCCATGTTCATCATAGCGTTATTTACAATAACAAAGATGTAGAAACAGCCTAAATGCCTGTTGACAGATGAATGGATAAAGGAAACGTAGTATATATACATCCAATAGAAGAATTCAGCCTTAAAAAAGGACATCCTGTCATTTGCAACAACGTGGATGAACCTGGAGGACATAATGTAAAGTGAAATAAGACAGGCACAGAAAGACAAATACTACATGATCTCACTTGTGTATAGAATCTGAAAAAGTCAAACTCCTAGAGACAGAGGTTACTAGAGGTTGGGGGTGGTGAGATTGTGAGATGACCAAAGGATACACAATTTCAATTAGATAGGAGGAATAAGTGTAAGAGATTTAGTGCATATCATGGTGACTGTAGTTAATAATAATACATTGTAACTTAAAAATTGCTAAGAGTTTTAAGCGTTCTCATCACAATAAATAATTTATATTGAAGTAATTCATACATTAATTAGCTTGATTTAGTCATTCCAAAATGTATACATACATCGAAACAGTCCCAGCACCCATTGAGACCAAAGGATGTGAATTGCTTGGTCTCAGGAATTTGAGATCACCTGAGCAAGAGTGATACCCTATCTCTATTAAAATTGAAAAACTAACCAGGTGTGGTGGTGGACACCTATAGTCCCAGCTACTCAGGTGGCCGAGGCAAGGGGATTGCTTGAGCACAAGAATTTGAGGTTGCTGTGAGCTATGATGCCACCCCACTCTACCCAGGGCAACAGAGTAAGAGTTGATCTCAAAAAAAAAAAAAAAAGATCATGTTATACACCATAAATATATGCAATTTTCATTTGTCAATAAATAAGAAGAAAAGTAGAAAATGAAATCTAGTTCTGGAGGAGTGTGTTTCTCAAGGAAAATAGTGGGAAATGAAGAATGTTCCCATACATTTAATATGCAAAAAAAAGTCTTTGAAATAATTAAACTTGAGATGCCATTGTGAAATAAACCACAGTCAGAGCAATGTCTGCTATATTTAAAAGATGCATGATGAAAAACCTAATCAACTGAAAACAGAATTGAAATTTCAATAGTTTGTTTTGGAAATTGACTGAAACAAATGATGATTTAACATTGTCTGTTTTCCACATACACGTTGCCTGGCTCTGAAGGTGTTTGACTCTGCATCCTCTGTTTCAGAGTCACTGGAATAGAGCATGGACAGTGTGGATGGAGCTGGAAGTACTGGGTATGCCTAGAGAGAAAAGTAGCCAAGGACAGGTGGGTGGTTTCTTTTTCCTAACACAGTGGAAATCCCAGAGAAAATGGTTCCCAACAGAGCCTGAGGTGAAAGATGAAAAAGGTACAGGGAAACCTGCAATGTGTGGTGGCATCAAAGGCAGGAGAGCTGAAATGAAGGAAGGAGGCTAAGTCAACACTCTCAACCTCTTCTGTCCTGCATTGTGTGAGCAGTCCCAGAGGTGAGGCCAGCTCAGCAATAGTGCAGCTTACACCAGAGATTCCAATCTATTACCTAGTGTCTCAACAATTTCTTCACAGTGGCCCACGGCCAAGAGAACCTACAGACAATTCCATGTATTAAGCATTTAGATCCAAACATTTTAATAACATCTTTATGCCTTAAAAACTCAGTAGCCACTTGAAAAAAATACCTAAGTTGAGAAAAACATTTTATTTAATTCTTAAAGAAGCCTAATTACTTATGGGATGTGTGCATTTGTTGGGCACTGTATTACTTCTCCAGCTTTCTCAAATTGCTGCCCTCATTGCCTACTCAGAATTTGCTTTTTAACACAACCACTGCAGAAATGCCAGCCTCAAAAGAGATGGTGTCAGTGAAAACAAATGTAGCTCCATCTAGTGTGAAATGGTGAATGACCACCAGCTGGGAATTCTCCCAGCTGTGATAGATGTTGAGACATTCCCTGGGGGCCCCTGTGAGTCTGCCACCGGGTCTTTCCTTGGGCACCTTGGCATACAGTCTAGGAATCACAGAATTAGACAGTATGGGCTAGTCTGCAATCCTATCATTCATGACCTTGTTTCTATGAGGACATTTGTTAGGAAATCCATGCAACTAACCTACAAATGAATTTATGGAACAGGACTGGTGTGTGGTATTATTTAAATAAATGAAATCCAAAGGTAAGCTAAATTGTATCTGAAACTCAATAAATGTATTGAACCTATTACATTTAATGTTGAATGCCTTCAGTTCTCTCCCCAAATAAGCTTTTTCCAGAATTAGGAAGAACTCTTTCCCCTTTCTCTTGCAGTCCTCCGAATAAGAAAAGAAGTCATGGGAGGAAGGAGTTTAAAAGGAGGCAGTGACTGGGTCTGAGGCAGCCACACTGGGAATAGGCATGGTGGGGCAGGGCTGGAGGCCTGTCTATTCAAAAGTAGAAATGAGCTGCTCTATCTGCTAGCCTCTATTTCTAGCATCTTCAAATACCACATGTGGCCAGCATATAACAGCCATATTTTTCTAGGTAATCCATTAGAACCTATAATCCTTATGATTTTTAGAGTTTAATAAAGAGGGCAAGGCTTTCTCTGGTACTCCACGCCAACAAACTACTAAAGAGCCACACATGAAGAAACACAATCATGACCACTCACTATCCACGTGGGAAGAGTAAGGTGAGAAGGCGCTTGGTTGAAGTGTCTGCAACTGTGTAAGACTAATTCGACCTTGGGCTCTTTCAATTCCTGGGAAGTGACCTTGAGCAAGTTAAAAAAGTTGAACTACAGTTTTAACATCCGTAAAATAGGACAAAAGTATCACAATAATGTTGTAAAGATTAAATACGACATAGAATTGTATTTGGAACTCAATAAATGTATTGAACCTATTACATTTAATGTTGAACCCTATGAATTTATTGAATATAAGAGCTCAAGAAATACTTCCTTTCTATCCATTTGGACGCTGCAATCTTGGGCAAAACACTTACCCTCTCTGGACCCTTTTTTACACATATGTATGAGTGTGTATACATACATATTTATGTATGTGTATAGTACAAAGAGAAAGGTAAGAAATTGGACTAAGCTTTCTTGTAATCCAACTGGTAACTTTTTATGCTTTACACGGATTTGACAATTTGAATGAATATCTACTAAATAAGCTCCTTTTATTTCCTGATATGGTAGAACCTCTATAAGTTGGCCACCCAAGGGACTGTAACAAACTGGTCAACATATGGAGTTGGTCAGCACAAGGAACTAGGCCTACTGTGTTGATATGTACATGTGGTGCATGTCCAGTCTATGAAAATCAGGTCAATTTAAGGAGGTGGTCATTACAAGGAGGTTGTCAACTATGGGGGTTCTACTATACTCTATTTTCCTGTTTTTGAGTTATCAAAGCCTAAGAACCTCTTGTTAATAAGAGCTAACAAGTCAGTGCTACCACATCAAATGGATAAAATTGTTTCTAAAAGCTAAAGAAACAAGGGTGTTTTAGTGAACCAGTACATTTTTGTCATAAGTCCATAAACAGTTTCCATTTGCCAGTTTGAAATATAGAAACAAATTAGTACTAGTTCCTAAGTCCACCACTGATTACCATGCTGGCCCATCCCCGAAGGCTCTTTGCGCACTAAGATGCTGTGAGTCTGTCTAACCAAGGAGAAGGTTGAAATAGGGAGCAAGGAAGCACCAGGTCTCTCAGTTGGCTGCCATCACTCTCACCACCACTCAGGGAGTAGGTATTGCTTTCTCTTTCCAAAGACATTCAGTCTTAGCCCCTACTGGGTCAGACCAGGTTAGCGAGCAAGACCCCTATGGAGCCCCTCTCAAAACCATTGCAAACAGTGAACTGGGCATCTACATTTAAATTTTCCTCCTGCTTTTTTCTCCACTGGAACTATGAGAGCAGCAGAGGATGAGTCATGGAGGGACCCTTGGGGGCACAATGATGTGAATGAGAGAGTGGTTTCAGAAAGGCTTGACACCACCAAGGGCCCCTGCTTTCAGGCCCAGCCCACATTATAATGCAGGAAGAACTCTGGGCTAAGACACAATCCAAGCAAGCACACACTCCATAGGAGCCACCCACGGCTTAGAGGGCTCCCCATGTGCCCACTCGCTCATTGCTCATCATGCCTTCCAGAAGCTAAGAAACTTAGGTTTCCTTCTGTCTTTGTTTCCTTCACTGCCCTCTGCAGCTCTGTTGTTTCCTAAAACACTCTGGCGGGAGGGAGTTAAAAACAACATCCCATTTCTTCAGCAGCCCCAGTACCTTGTACCTTTCCTCCCCTTATAAAGGCAGAAAATTCTCCTCTTTGATTTCTAAAGACCCCAGCATGTTTATGCGGTGCCAGGAGGGAAGCTTAGCTCCGGCTGGCGGTTTGTGTTAATTGTCTGGCTGCACTTTAGAAAGACACTTTTGAATCTAAGCATTTAGAGAGAAAGTGGAGAAGCGTGGCTGTGTGAAAGAGCAATTGATGTTAAATATTCATGCTCTGCTCTCTGTTAATCAAAATTAGTAACCCCTATTGCTTAGCTGCTGTCTTGCTGGCTGCTTACTATGATTGTGCTAAAGGAACTTGGATAGAAAACAACAACCTCCCCCTGCCACACACACGCACCAGGACTTAGGTGCTTATAGGTTTGAAGTGTTTCCAGTCAACATTGTGCAATTCAGCACTGTCTGTTTTCTCCAAGTTGTTGAATGAACCACAGTTATCCCTTCCGTCAGCATTTTAGAACCCCTCTCCCTCCCTTTTTTCTTCTCTTATGTTGAATTCAGCAAATGTGGTCCTTAAAAAACAAACATTTTCTGAAATAATCCTTAAAGCTAATTGTAGCATTGTCTAGCTCATTTTTCAGAAATGATGAAATTACTTTACAAAATAGAGAAGAAATTGACTATCATTGAACAAAATATAACGATAATATCAAAGGGAGCTTTAGGAACAACTTTGAAGTCAGGTTTCCTGAACTTTCAGGAAATAAACATTTTATGCTTTTATCTGTTGATTTATTTTTAAAAGTACATGTAATATAACCACAGGAACTTTAAAAATTATTACTTAATTTAACAGGAAAAAGAAAAACAGCTCTTAATTAAAAACTGGTTTTGTAGCTGTATTTTTTTCAAGTTTTCTACAATAAGCATGTTTTATCATTATAATAGAAACAATAAAAATCATATTTTTAAAAACTAAACAGTTGCTGAGTTGTCTATGTGAGAATTTGTCAGTTTCTTCCTTACCTATGTCATCTGCTAAAGAAATGTTGGTGAATGTGCTGTCCTCCTCCTCTTTGCTGGACCCGTCCATCTTGTTCAATTTTCAGACCTGTTAGTGAGAAAAATGAGGGCAGAGAAGAGCAGCCGTTGTCCCATGTGACTGCCCTTGTTAAATCATTAATAAGTGAGCGACCAGTCAGGTGCTATCTGATCCTTGCACAAGTCACCCTCTTCCTGCTCTCTACCTGAGAAGTTCTTACCTGAGTGCTGCATTCTTAACCGGAAATGGCCAGAGACCCAAGTTAAAGAGTTACAACCGTTCCCAGAGGCTGTTGTGCTGGCACCCCTGCTGTATCCTGGCTAGATGACAAACCTTGCCTTCAATCTGATGATAGTTTCTGTGGGTTGAACCATCCAAGGAAATTGCCCAAAAAGCATTAGGATGAGGTCGGGGAAGAAATTGATTGTATGCAGTTAAGATATCTTTTGGATACCTACCATAAACTTTTCAAGGATTTATCAATGACTTGGCACAACCCGAGAGTATGTCACTGAACCTCTCAGAGCCTTAATTCCTGTCTGTGCTATGAGGATCAGTCTGTTGTAAGGATTAAAAGGAAAGTGCTTGGCACTTAATGTGGACTTGATAAGTATCAACCACAATAGTTACAAATGACCAGTCTATGCAAAGAAATAAGATTTTCTAAACATTGAGCTCATCAGTACCCTTGCATATTACTATGTATATTCCTCACCCTGTAAATGTTCATTAAAATGACAGGCTCTTCCTTTTCTATTTCTGGAGGGGAGCCCAAGAGAAGGAAGTTGGCCTTGCCAACTTTAGGCCAGGGGTTCTTTGTTAGAGGAAGAAGCACACTTTTACTATAATTTTTGCCAGTCTCCTAACTTACATTCATACATAGAGACAAACCAAAAGTAGGGCAGAATTTCAAACCATCACTCCTTTGGGGAAAATAAATTAGGCAAATTTGATGAAGCATTTTAAGTAGATATTAAAGTTGAGTTACATATGTTACATTCTGCACTAAATTCTTTGATACATAGGATTTTTTCTTTTTATTCACCTGAGTTCATTGCTACTATATCAAGTAAAATGGATGTGAGCTGCGGGAAATCCTGAATGTCACAAATTAAAGTTACTAGGATAGAATTCCCCCCAATTTTTCAATTACATCCTATAAATATTGAGTACCTATTTTATATAAGCTGGGCACTTTAGAGGCTCAAAAGACATTTATTTATTGCTATTAATAATCTTACAAAAGCATTCAAAACCAAGAGTCTACTTAGCCAGCTGAGGCAGGAGGATCGCTTGAGCCCAGGAATTCAAGGCTGCAATGAGCTATGATTGTGCCACTGCACTCCAGCCTGGGGGACAGAGTGAGATCCTATTTCTTAAAAAAAAAAAAAAGACAAGACAAGAGTACTAGAGGTTTAGAGAAGGGAAATACTATCCAGCCAACAGGATCTTGAAAAGCTTAGAGAAGGTGACTTTTGAGATTCATGATCAGCAGCAAGTGGGTTAACACAGTGAGTGCCTTCTCAGGGAAGGGGTGTGGCCAGAAGCTTACCGATGGGAAAGAATGTCCACATTTAGAAACCAAGAGTGGAAGATACAGATAAGGCAGAAAATAAGACATCACATCTAAAGGGAGTTTGAATGTTCGACTATAATAGTTCAAATCCTGTAAGTATCAGATACCAAGATGAGATTGAAAGGGTGAGAGAAACTAGAGAAGGAGGCAGGAAAGTTTAGAGAGCCATCAGACCACGATGCAAATCTGACACGGAGTAAAGGAATTATTAGAACAGAAGTTTGTCCTTCAGAATTAAGAAGTTTTGACAGGAAAGAGTCCCTGAGCCAAAGTTGCCTCCGAGAGGGGCCCAGTGTCTCCCAGGACTGTCTTCCCTCAGTATTCATGCAGCACCAGTCCCAGGCGGGAGGAAGCTGATGGGAAGAGAGGCCTCTGTGCAAAGGTAGTTATGGATTTCAGAGCACAGCAGGCGGGGTCCTCATCAGCTATAGTCCCTGTAGTTGGAGGTCTACAAGGCATAGGCTCATGGCCTTAGAATCTGCTTTTTCTAGCCACTCTTTCTATATAATCATGGACCAGTATTTTAGGAATCATAAAAATACCACATTTGGCTGATCTGTCCTCTGTCAGTCCTAGAAATAACAGCACACTGTTAAAAAAAAAAAAAAGAAAAAAAGCTTGCTATGTGCTAGGCAACAATCCTATGAGGCAGGCATTAATATTATTTCCATCTTAAAGATAAGGGAGTGGAGGCACTGAGAGAGTTTAAATAAATGATAAAATGTCATGCCACTAAGTAAGCAGTGGAACTGAGACTGAATTTCATGACCTTTGGCTCTGGGACCTATGCTCTTAGCCATTACAGATATTATCTATTCCTAATAAGATTACTGAGTGATGAAGAATGCAAGACAAGAGTTAATCCACCTAATAAAATAATTTATAAAACCAAAGGGCACATTTAGTTTTAATTATGTGTTTGGGTTTTATTTTTCTTACTCATGGAAAATTGTACATTTTGTTAGGATTAGTCTAGACACTTGCTTTCTTTTTTGATATTCTTCAAGGACATTTCTTTCAAAGTACCTATCCTGATGGACAGGGGAACACAAAGAGAGGAAACTCAAGTAAGTCAGCATGGTTACCATCCCCTTATTCATTGATCAAAAGTTATAACGGAGAAGAGGTAGAGAACTGGAGTAGAGAACTATCTGTGGATTTAAATGATCCATGGTAAATATTTCCCCCTATTTTTTCTTCCAATAGCTTTATAGTTTTAGCTCTTTAGGTCACTGATCCATTTTGAGTTAATCTGTCTATATGGAGTAGGAGATAGGAGTGTAACTTCTTTCTTTTGTACTTGGATATCAAGGTGTCCCAACACCATTTTTTGAAGGGAGATTTTCCCCCTGTTGAATGATTTTTGTATCCTTGTTAGAAATCAACTGCCTACACGTTTGAGTTTATTTTTGAAATATGAGATCTATTCCTTTGGTTTACACATCTGTCTTTGTGCCAATGCAACACCGTTTTGATTACTATAGCCTTGTGGTAAATGTTTAATTTTGTGAGGCTTGATTACTCCAACTTTTTTTTTCTTTTCAATACTGTCTTGGGTATTTGGGATTCTTTATGGTCACTTATAAATTGAAAGATTAACTTAAACTTGGCAATGGATTCTTAGGTTGACACCAAATGCACAAAGAGCAGAAGAAAAAATAGACAAGCTGGACTTTACAAAAATTAAAAACCTTTGTGTAACAAAGAGCATTATCAAGAATGTGAAAAGAAAACTACAGAATGGGGAAAAATACTTGCAGATCATTTATCTGTTAAGGGTTTAATATCCAGCATATATAAAGAACTCACACAACTCAACAATGAAAAGGTAAACAATCCATTTTTTAAAAATATTAAAAGAACTTAACTAGATATTTCTCTAAAGAAGATATACAAATGGCCAGTAAGCACATGAAAAGATATTCAACATCCTCAGTCATAAAGAAAATGCAAATCAAAACCACAATGAGATACCATTTCACACCCACTAATAAGGCTTTAATTTAAAACAAAACAAAAAGTTAAAAGTTGTTGAATATGGAGAAAGAGGAATCTTTGTCAATTGCCAGTGGGAATATTAAATGATGCAGGCACTGTGGAAAACTGTTAGTTCCTCAAAAATTTAAGCATGGAGTTACCAAATGATGTAGCAATTCCACACCTAGGCATATATACCCAAGAGAAATCAGAACCTATGTGCATATAGGAACTTGTATATGAATGTTTATTGCAGTGTTATTGATAATAGCCAAAAGGTAGAAACAATCCAAATTGTGAGATACAATGAGATATTATTTAGCAATAATGAAGAACAAAGTACTAATACATCTAAAACTGAGATGAACCTCAAAAATATTATGCTAAATGAAAGAGGATAAGCAGAAAAGGTCACATATTATACGACCTCTTTTACATGCAGAATAGACAAGTCCATAGAAAAAGAAAGCAAATTAATGGCTTCCAGAGCATGGGAGAAGGGGAACATGGGAGTGATTGTGTAATACGTATGGGACGTTTTTCTGGGGTGATGAGAGTAGAGAGAAGCGATGGTTGGGAATACATGAAATGCCACTGAATTGTAAATTTTATAATGGTTAAGTTTATGTTATGTGAATTTTATGCCAATTTAAAAAGAAAAGTAATAAAATTCAGTGAGGAACAAAAAAATATCCTTGGTGTTCTTGTCCCTTCATAGCATAAATGAATGAATTGTTTGTAAGTATCCTAAATCATGACCTATTCTACAGTTTCAAATTCAGCAGAAGACTAGTCTACCATGCAACAGAGAATCAACAGGGCTAGAATACACCTGCATCAAAGGAGGTCACGGTAAGAAGGCAAATCTTTATTATAATATAATTTTCTCTAGAAAAAGATTCAAAAGTATAACTCTAAGATCATTTTGGGTATGTAATAGATTACTTTTTCTCATTTTTAAGGTGAGAGTATGAGATATGTGTGTGTATGTTAGTGGGCACTGGGGGTAACAGAGCTGAAAAAAGTATGAAAGGAGTAGAATTAGAAAATTAATCCGCATTCTCACACTCCCTTTGCTATAATCTCAAAAATACCAATACAATAACGAAGCACATTGGAAGTGTTTGCTATGGGCTTTCTCAGAGCTATTTTTGAGCAATAACCAAGGAAATAGCTCTAAGAGCTCTGAGGACCAATTATGACATCTGAAGTATAGGTAATCAGTAGATTCCTGGAGAGAAACTGGCATCTCTAAAGAAGGTGCTAAGCATTCCTCTTAGGTATAAAAGGTTCTCTTTCTTTCAAAGTAATTTCATGAGAAACTATTTGGATATTTTTGACAAATTGGTGCAAATTGGATTAATTCAACCCATTAGCTACAAAGGGAAAATGTGATGGTGAAATTTTATTTTCATTATGTGTAGCCAATAACAATAGCTAGTATTTACTGAGCGATTACTCTTTGCTTTACACTATTGTCAGTGTTTTACCTGTACCATCTCATTATTCCTCACAGCAACCCTATCACGGAACAGAAATGCAAGGACAAAGTGGTTCACTCAAGATCCACAGCCGGGAGAGGGCAGAGCTGAGGTCCATGCCCAGGCAGGCCAGGTCCCAAATTTACACATACTCTCACCACCACAGCATGTGGCTTTTAAAACACAGAGGCATTAAAAAACACAATCCAATTAACATGAATGTTGCATTTTTTTTCCTTTACATGTTTATTTTAAATATAGAGATCAAACACTAATGTCAGGCTCTTGGCATCCTCTACACACTAAATATAAAAAGAAAATGGTAGGAAATTTTAGATTCATATTGTTCTTTAGGCTGCTATAAATCAGACTATTTTTCTTACTATAATGTCTTGAAGCTCATCCATGTTGTCATATGTTACAGGATTTCTTTCTCTTTGAAAGCTGAATAATGTTCCATTGTGTGTATTTACCAAATATGGCATGACTCCACTTATACGAGGTATCTAAAATATCAAACTCACAGAATCAGAGACAGAATGGTGCTGGGGCTGGGAGGTGGAGAACATGGGGAGCTGCTCCCTCACACGTGAAGTTTCAGCTATGCAAGGTGAATGAGTTCTAGAGAACTGCTGTGTAAATTTATGCCTATAGTTGACAATACTGTAATGTATATTTGCTAAAAGGATAGAGCTCATGTTAAGTGCTCTTACACAATAAAATAAAAATTAGAAAATGAAACAGTTTAGCTATTAGTGTGGTTTTTCAGTTGAGTGAGAATTTTCCCTTAATTATATTCCATTTTAAATGAATTTAGCTATTGGTTTTCAAAAGTGTATTTAAATTATATGTCATTTACATTATGGATACAATTTTTGTAAATATATTTTAATATGTGAGCAGTTCACATCAAGGCAAGAATCTTTACATAAGCAATTATCTTTGGCAATAAGGTTGATACATAGAAACACAATTCTCAACTTTGCTGATGGATGTTCCCTTGGAAGACATCAGTCTGGATTCTTCAGCATGAGATGTAATGAACCATGGCATTCGTATTGTGCTCATTTGGACGGGCAAATAACATGAGTAGAAATACTGTTTAATAAGGGAATTTGATAGCAATTAGTAAAAACAAAATGTAGTAAACATAATGTTTTGTGATTCAACACAACAACAAGGGGTTAAACAATGTTGATTTATAGCTTTCTTGTTTTGCCCAGTTACCTTTAGGCAATCTACTCAAGCATAAAGATGGCAGATTTCATTCCACCATTCATCAAAAATTCATGTGGTATCCACTGTGCTTTAAGAGTAAACATTGTATTCCTTTAAAAGCTTTTCAAGATGCACAGTTCTACTTGGGCAACACAGGAAAATTTAAGGCAAGTTTTAGCACACTTTATTTTACAGATTGTATGTAACTCTTAGTATATAAACTTCCTGGATTCATTCCACATTCATTCAACAAACACCTGCTATGTACTGGCACTGTTCTAGGCAGTGAAGATATAACCCAAATAATACAAAATACTTGCTGTGATAGAGCTTACCTCATTGATGGGGAAAACAGGCAATAATTAAACAAATGGACAAATACATAGTTTTATAAATATGTATATATATTTGTATGTATATATAGTATGTATATATATATATACACACACAAAAAAAAAACACTAGAACCTCTGTAAGTTGACCACGCAAGGGACTAAAACTGGTCAATATACAGAGGGGGTCAACATAAGGAACTAGGCCTATTGTGCTGATAGGTACATGTGGTACATGTCTCGTCTGTGAAAATTAGGTCTACTTAAGGAGGTGGTCAATGTAGAGAGGTGGTCAACTATGGAGGTTCTATTATATATGCTACATGTATATATACCTAAACAAACCCGTATACAATGGAGAGAAGTGCTATGAAGAAAAAAAGTGTCAGGTAAGGCAGACAGAAAGTGCAAGGAATGCAGATATTATTTAATATATTGTGTCAGAGAAGGCCTAGCTGATAGGGCAACAGTGGTCTAGGGACTGGAGGAGCTGAAGGAACAAGCCCTTGAGGTGGCATGAGCAGGTCTGGTGAGCCCCAAGGAGGTGTGAAGACAAGGCTTAAGCAATACAGTAGAAGCTCCATAATGGGCCACCTCCTTAAGTTAACCTAATTTCCATGGACCGGACATGCACCACACGAAGGTTTCAGTACAGCAGACCCAGTTCCTTATGTTGACCACCTCCATATGTGAACCAGTTTGTTACAGCCCCTTGAATGGTCAATGTACAGAGGTTCTACTATATTTGAAAATATAGCAAAGATTGACCACGTAGAGTTTCACGGTCCCTGTTCAGTCCCTTGAGTTTCATTCTGGGCAGAGGCATAATCTGACTTCTGTTACAACAGGATCACTCTCACTGTGGTGAAAAAAATCGAGTCTGGTCGAGCAGAAGCAGGGGAATGACTTACAGGACAAGTGCAATAATTCAGGGAAGAGACGACGCTGCAGTTTATACCTGAGTGACGGCTATCGAGGTGTCTGAAGTAGTCAAATTCTGGACATACTTCAAATCTGGAACCAACAGCATTTGCTGATGTGGAAAGTGAGAGAAAGATCGCCTAGGACGGCTCCGAGGTCACCGGCATGAGCAACTGAAGAGAGAGGAGGACTACGAGAGCAGCGCACGGAGGAGAAAATGGAGAGTTTGATTTGAGCATGCGCAGTTTGAGAGGCCTTCACCTCCAAATGCAGACGTCACGTGGGCAGCAGAACGTGAGTGTGCGGTTTCGGGCACAGGCTATGGGAGATGTAAACTTGGGAGTTGTCTGTGATGGACGTGTGATGAGATCAACAGAAGAGAGGGGAGGGTGGCCCGCGACGGTCCACACGGAGACATCAGGAAAAGGAGGAAGAACAAGGCAGGAGACTGAGAAGCAGCAGCCGGGGGGAAGGAAGGCAAGCAAAGGAGCGGTGTTCTGGAAGCCAAAGGAAGAGATTACTTCCACTCACCCTCCCTCGACATGATCTATGTGTTTATGATTTAATAAAGAAAAAGAAATTACTTCCAGAGGACACGGTGATCAACAGTGTCAAGTGCTGTCATCCTCAGATGAAATTCCATAAGACTGAGAAATGATCTCATACAAGAAATGATCCCATATAAGATATTGAAGTGGGCGGTGCCTGTGGCTCAAGGAGTAGGGTGCAACCCCATATACCAGAAGTGGCAGGTTTAAACCTGGCCCCAGCCAAAAAAAATCTGGGAAAAAAAAAAAAGATATTTAAGTGAATGCCTGGTTTCAGTTTAAAAAATATATTGAAATATTACTTTTTGAAAAATTAAAACGAGTGAAAAAATCTGGAGGAGATAGTGGTTACAAAAATTATAAAGTTGGGGAGTGACTAGGAAATGGAATATAGAGAAAAGGGCAACTTGGGAATTGTGAGCAACCACTTTTCAGCAGGGTAGATCTGAAGCAGAGAATGAGATAGAAAATGTTTATTTCCATAGCTCAGTAGTGTGGTGCCAGAATTTCTCCGCAGGAAGACCTTGGGTCAGCATTCTGACTGGAAGAAGGCAGATAGGCAACTAGCCTTAAAGTTGTATTTTACATTACCTAAAGAAAATATCATGGTCCTTATTTTTCAAAGAATTGAAGATAGGGAGGATTAAAAACTCCCTAATAGTGACTAATTCTTACATAAACTGGATTCAATTGTGACCAAAGTACATTACTTAAACATTAATTTTTAATTCAACTTGTTAATATGTTGTTTAGGATATTGCATCCTCATTTATCAGTGAAATATGTTTGTAATTTTCCCTTATAACAATATATTTTCTCTAATTTTAATATCAGGTGTATCCTGATTAAGTGGAATGACTTTGAATTATTTCTTCTTTTTCTATTGTCTATAAGATTTGGTATGATCTGTTTTTTGAAATTATCTTTTAATTTTATTTATAAATATTAGTTGTCTATTTTTTGAGACTTTGGGAAAAAAATAAGAAGTTAACTGATGACTGCATACTGAGCCTCAGAGTTAAAGCATCTATAATAGACATACTCTTATTTGACAATGTGAATGTTACTTTCTTTGCATTATTATTATTAATATTGCTTAATATTTCAATGCAGCAATCATCTGATTTCTTTTCTGAATATATTTATCTTCTTTCATTCTTTTCAAGGTTTTTGTTTCTAGTCCTCATCTTAAACACTGTTATTGTTATTAAATATTAAGCCTTTTTCATTCTGTGAAGGCAAAAAGTGGAAACCTAATAAACACATGTATATGTGAAAATAAAAAATAAATAAATAAATAAATAA
>CAUYRH010161164.1:0-11487 GCA_963574655.1 Perodicticus potto
ATTTTCCTCATTGCCAAATAGAGTTTTTTTTCCTTGTTTTTTGAGACAGAGTATCACTTTGTCGCCCTTGGTAGAGTGCTGTGGCATTACAGCTCATAGCAACCTCAAACTCTTGGGCTTAAGCAATTCTCTTGCCTCAGCTTCCCAAGGAGCTGGGACTACAAGTGTCCACCATAGCGCCTGGCTATTTTTTGGTTGTTGTCATTGTTGTTTAGCAGGCCCTGGCTGGGTTCGAACCCACCAGCCCCAGTGCAATTGGCCAATGCCCTAACCACTGAGCTACAGGGACTGAGCCCTCAAATTTATTCTTTTTTTTTTTTTTATCTTATTACGTTATTGTGTGAAATTGTTTCTTAATTTCATTCTCAGATTTGCTATGGTTTAAATGTGGTTTGTCTCCACAAGAACTCAGGTTGACATTTGACTCCCACTGTGGCAGTGTTGGAGGTGGGGCTAGTGGGAGGATTTTAGGTTAGGGAGCAGAGCCCTAGTGGTGAATAGGTTAATGCCATTTGCTGGGGATGAGTGAGTTCTTGGTCTTACAGGAATGAATTAGTTCCCATAGGAATTGTTGTTAGAAAATGAGGTTCCCCGTCATGTTTGGTCCCTTATTCTCTACTTGCCTCTCCTTTGTCGACCTTCTGCCATGTTACTGCACAGCATGAAAACCCAAGCCAGAAGCCTGCATCGTGCCCTTAAACTTTCCAGCCTTTCGGAAACATGAGCTAAATAAACTACTTTTCTTTATAAATTATCCAGTCTCAGGTATTCTTTTATAGTAACCACAAAATTGGATAAGACAAGATTGTTCACTGCTGGGGTGTAGAAATAACAATAGATTTGTACTGCTCTTACATCTTTTATGTGTGTGTGTGAGAGACAAAGTCTCACAGTGTTGCCCATAGTAGAGTGCTGTGGCATCACAGCTCACAGCAACTTCAAACTCTTGGGCTTGAGCGATTCTCTTGCCTCAGACTCCCAGGTAGCTGACACTACAGGTATGCACCACAATGCCCGGCTATTTTTTTGTTGCAGTTGTCGTTGTTTAGCAGGCCTGGGCTGGGTTCAAACCCACCAGCCTGGGTGTATGTGGCTGGCGTCCCAACCATCGAGCTACAGGCACCGAGCCATTGCTCTTACATTTTACTACTTTGCTGACCTCAAAAATTAAGTCTTGGATCGGCGCCCATAGCTCAGGTGGTTAGGGTGCTGGCTACATGTACTGGAGCTGGCAGGTTCGAACTCAGCCTGGGCCTGCTAAACAACGACAACAACAACAACAAAAATAGCTAGGTGTTGTGGTGGGCGCCTGTAGTCCCAGCTACTTGGGAGGCTGAGGCAAGAGAATTGCTTGGGCCCAAGAGTTGGAGGTTGCTGTGAGCTGTGATGCCACAGTACTCTACTTGGCGACATAGTGAGACTCTGTCTCAAAAAAAAAAAAAAATTAAGTCTTATAATTGTGTGTGTTTGTATTTTAGGTTGTCTGCATGTAAGCTCATGTCATCTACAAATAAATATAATTCAACTTCTTCCTGTTAAATCTGCTACCTTTTTAAAATGTCCTTGTTTTTAGAGATAAATATAGAAACATGTACAGAAAAAAGGATGTCTGAGATTTGTTTTAGAATGACAGAGTGGCAGAGGCAGGCAAAAGGTGTAGATGAAACAAGACATGCCATGAGTTGCTCATTGTTGAAGCTGAGGGATGGGTACATAGGGGTTCATTATACAAATCTCTTTAATTTTTGTGAAGGTTTTTAATTTTTCACTAAAAACAAAAGGAATGCGCCTGGAGCCATTATAGTCCAATCTCTAAGTATCTCTAGGATGAGTGATTAAGAAATCTGCTTTTTTAACAAGCTCCCCAGACCATCCCTACAGACAAAACTGTTTGAAGATTCCTGCCCCTTGGCTCGGCGCCTGTGGCTCAACGGGCTAAGGCGCCAGCCACGTACACCTGAGCTGGCGGGTTCAAATCCAGCCTGGGCCTGCCAAACGACAATGACGGCTGCAGGGCGGTGCCTGTGGCTCATTGAGTAGGGCGTCGGCCCCATATACCGAAGGTGGCAGGTTCAAACCCAGCCTCGGCCAAACTGCAAAAAACAAACAAAAAAAAAGTAGCTGGGTGTTGTGGCGGGCGCCTGTAGTCCCAGCTACTTGGGAGGCGGAGGCAACAGACTCGCTTGAGCCCAGGAATTGGAGGTTGCTGTGAGCTGTGATGCCACCGCACTCTATCCAGGGTGACAGCTTGAGGCTCTGTCTCAAAAAAAAGAAGATTCCTGCCCCAGTCTATAAACTGAAAATGAACAGAGCTTCTCTTTTCCTGGCCTGGGATACACTCCAGGTTTTCATCACCCTGGTGCTTTGGCAAGCCAACGCCTGGGTTCAAGAAGCCATGATGAAGGATGCCCCCTTTTCTTCACAAAAACCTGTGATTTAGCACAGTGTTATTTATATTTTGACTAATTGTATATTTTGTTTACTTGGAAATGCTAAATTTCATTAATTTACCATTCAATCAGACCACTTTCACCATAAAAAGGGTATGAGGCCAAGCAAAAATGGTTGAATCCAAGTTTTAAAACAAGTATTCCACTTGTTCATAACTTCTTTCTTGTCATTATTAAGTACCACAAGTTTAAGAGTACATGGTTGGGCTTGGTGCCTGTTCAGCAGTTAGGGAGCTGGCCACATACACCCAGCTGGTGGGTTTGAACTAGGCCAGGGCCTGCTAAACGACAATGACAACTGCAACGAAAAAGTAGCCAGGCATTGTGGCGGGTGCCTGTAGTCCCAGCTAGGAGGCTGAGGAAAGAGAATTGCTCAAACCCAAGAGTCTGAGGCTGCTGTGAGCAGTGATGCCACAGCACTCTATCCAGGATGACAGCTTGAGGCTCTGTCTCAAAAAAAAAGAAGAAGAAGAAGAGTACATTGTTGGCCAGGGGTGGTGACTCATGCTTGTAATCCTAGCACTTGGGGAGGCTGAGGCAGGTGGATTGCTTGAGCTCACAAGTTTGAGACCAGCCTGAGCAAAAGTGAGTCCCTGTCTCTACTAAAAATAGAAAAACTGAGGCAAGAGGATTGCTTGAGGCCAAGTTGGAGGTTGCTGTGAAATATAATTCCATGGCATTCTACCCGGGGTGACATCTTGAGACTCTGTCTCAAAAAAAAAAAAAGAGTATATTATCTTCAAACCAAACATCAGTTAACATGCCGAGAATTTTAGAAACGGACTTTTTTATATCTTACAAATAACAATTCAATAAAAGCAGAGTGTTTTTGTTTTTATTTTGTTTTTTAGAATACAATAAGAAAAAATATTTAGTTCTGCCTTCCAGATTTTGGGGGTGAAATTATAGCTCCTTGAGCCCAATTTTTGGGTGCTATTTTAAAGTCACATTTCCAAGCCCAGGGACCTGTGGTTAACCACGTAGGCTGCTCCCCCCAGGGCTGCTCCTGACAGGAAGCCTGTGCCCCTCATTTGTGCTTTCTCCACAGCTGGCCCCATTTGAACTTCAGCTTCCAGCTGAGCCCTGAATTTCTGTATGATACCCTCTGAGCACTTCAGCCTTTGCTTTGTTAGCGTATTACTTTGAGCTTCTTGCTATGCTGCTCTATAAAAGGCTTCCTGTCATTATTTCTCTTCTACCTGGGGCTCTCTCCATCAGTCTATCCTATTCATTCTCTTCACTGTTCTGAGCACAAAAGTGCTCAATCGATGCTGCTGGCTGACACCCATCCCAGCCAATCTTATTAAACAGCACATCTACAGAAACTAAGTATTGTACTATTATGGGATTCTGGGCCTTTTAGAAAAGATAGATCCCTATGTGCCACAGAGGGCAGGATAGTTTCCACTCAGCAGCTGTCTTTTTTTATAGAGACAGAGTCTCACTCTGTCGTCCTCGGTAGGGTGCTGTGGCGTCAGAGCTCACAGCAACCTCCAACTCCTGCACTTAGGCAATTCTCTTGCCTCAGCCTCCCGAGTAGCTGGTCGGTGGCTGTCTTATTGCCCATGCATTGCCCAGATTTATTCTTAGCATTTAGCATGGAGCCACGAACACAACTTTAAACATGAAGATCATTTTTGAGTGAGCAGACAAGCACTTGTTTTCCACACAAGCGAAAGCTCGAATGTCAGTATTTTGTCAGTTGTGCTTTTTGGTAAAATTTGCATGTAATGACTTCATTGCAAATTAACATCCAACACTGCCAGGGAATTTTCAGGGCTGAGCCCCTCAGACTGGCATTTGTCCCGGGTCAGCCCATTTGGCATTGGGATGGTGCCCATTAGATAGGAGAATTGTTTCCTGAAAGTGAAAGAGCAAATTCCTCTGACTGTTCCCCATGCTGTGAAGAATTACTTCTCTCAAGAAAGGAATGGAAATCATTTGACCATTTCTCTTCACACATAGTCTCAATTTCCTGCATTCTGAGAGTTTTTCAGTGACACATTCTTTTGGGTGTGTGAACTGACCCAAGAGGGTGTTGCCTCACAGAGCATGCTTCCCAGAGCCGCCCGTCTAAATGACTCTCACCTCTGATTTTCTGATGAGAGTGAGGCCCTCACATCTGCATATTTGCACACGTGGTGTCTGTGTGCGCGTATGTGTGTGCAGGTTTTCTTTTTGGGGGGATAGAGTCTCATTTTGTCACCCTTGGTAGAGTGCTGGTGGCATCATAGTTCACAGCAACCTCAGACTTTTGGGCTCAAATGATTCTCTTGCCTCAGTCTCCCAAATAGCTGGGACTACAGCCACTGACCACAACACCCAGCTATTTTTTAGCAGCAGGGTGTGTGTGTAGGGTCCTCACTTTAGCTCAGGCTGGTCTTGAACTCCTGAACTCAGCAATCCACCTGCCTCTACCTCCCAGAGTGGTGGGATTACAGTTGTGAGCCACCTTGCCAGGCCTGAAGCTTTTCTTGATAAAGGATAAGACATGACTTTGATCAACTCAGGTAAAAACATACTACCAGGGTGGTGCCTGTGGCTCAGTGGGTAGGGCACCAGCCTCATATGCCCAGGGTGGCTGGTTCGAACCCGGCCCCAGCCAAACTGCAACAAAAGAAAAAAAAAATACCACCAGGGTCAGCGCCTGTGGCTCAATGAGCTGAGGCGCCAGCCACATACACCTGAGCTGGCGGGTTCGAATCTGGCCCAGACTCGCCAAACAACAATGACGGCTGCAACCAGGAAATGGCCAGGCGTTGTGGCAGGTGCCTGTGGTTCCAGCTGCTTGGGAGGCGGAGGCGGGAGACTTACTTGAGCCCAGGAATTGGAGGTTGCTGTGAGCTGTGATGCCACGGCACTCTATCCAGGGTGACAGCTTGAGGCTCTGTCTCAAAAAAAAAAAAAAAAAAAAACCACCAATGAGGTAAAGTGGTGACATAATACTATGTGATGTCAACAAGTTCAAAGTTATCTTCTGTGTATTTCCAGTCTTGCCTGTAAATCCTGTTCCTTCTTTTTGAACAATAGTGTTAAAGAAAAACTAGGATTATTCCTGAACCAGAACATGGAATCTCAGAGATCCCCATAACACATGGCCTAGCTCTCAACAAACAAAATACTTGTCAGGCCTTAAAATGGCTTAGAATTAATTCCACAGTTGGCAGTTATGATGTTCGACTTGTGGTGTTCCTAACTAAAGTTAGGGAAATTCCATTCAAAGTTCCCAAATTCTTTTAGATTTTTGGCATGTACAGCATGTAGAATTTAATATAGCTAAATAGTTTTATTTTTAAAAAAGCTATTCAATACCAACAGGATGTTTGTTACAATTGTGCCTTGTTTAAAATCACTGTAAGTACCTTTTATGGATGTTCTGTTCACAATTCCTAAGAAACACAGCTATCAGCTATAATTGGCAGCATATGCTGCCATTACCATCTGTAGAAATTCATTTCCTTTCCCCAAATTGATGTTAGTAATTTGATTCATTAGATTGAAAATTCATGGAAAGATAATTGGCTTTCTCCACCCTTCTAGAATATTCTTTTCACCCTGTTGCAATTTGGTAAGTTTCAGCTTTTCTCAATTTTTCCTTAGATAAGAAGTCTATTTATTCAACTACCATCCACCACCTGCCATGATGTCACGCACACTATCTCCTTTGGTCCTCATATCACTATGAAATAGATAGAATCCCTGATTTTCAAATGAGAAAACCAAGCCTATGGAAAGTTTTAAGAAACTGAGTCAGGTTGCCACAACTGACTAGATATGAGAGCTTCAAAGTGGGGTCTTTCCCAGACACTAGGCTGCCTCCTGGACCAGAGGTCACATATTTTGCCATCCCAGATCAGGAAAAGGTTTCTGGAGAAGATGACAGGATGGGAGTGGGGGGTCTTAAGAGCAAAGGGAATTTTAGAAAAATGAGTGGGAAAAGTATTACAGATCCAAACCACATGGAAAACAAATAGAAGCACAACACATATAGCATTCCTGGCCACTTAAAGTAATGACAAATTCGTGGTAGTTGTCAGATGGTCCCTTACAAAGCAGTTAGTTGCAATTGTTCTATCACATTTATTGATCACTTCCTACTTGCCAGGCCCTGTTCTAAGTGCAGAGGATGGAACCAAGATTAAATAGATTGCCCTGCCATACAGTGTTGCTGAGAGTGAGATAAAGCTTCTCCCACCTTCACTTATTAATTCATTTAGACTCCTTTTTCCAGGAACCTCAAAGGAGCGTCCAGGGGAGATACCCTGAGAAGAGCCTGGGAGCAGATTCCAGAGGGTGAGGCTCCTGTGTGTGAGCACCCACTCTCACCCAGCAGTCCACTGGTGTCCATCTCCAGCCTGGGTTCAAGGTGGGCTGGTGGAGCAGGTGGGCTGTCAGAGGTCCAGGGAAGTTGCTGGGAAAAAAACATTTACGTTTGTACCGCTTCATGGTCCCAAGTTCCCTTGATGTCTCATTTGTCTATTCCTCTGCTCAGAGTCCACATGGCCCCAGACGTAGTGCCTTCAACTTCCCGGCAGCACTCACATCTGCACTTGCCAGGATCAGTGCCCATAGACACACCTGCTGGTCAGAGAGCTCTTCAAAGGAGAGAGAGGCTGGCTCCACCCAGGCTAGGGTGCAGGAGGTGCTGAGTCAGGTTTGGAGGGGAGGGGAGAGCTGTGCCTTGAACCAAAGAACTCAGAAGGGCCTTGAACCAAAGAAAGCTTCAAGGGCCTTCAGGAGGGAAGATAGGCCACCTGGCGTGACTGGCAGGGCAGGTGGACAGGTGACTCTGGGATTTAACAGCTGAGAGGTTCCATCTTTCACCCTTCAGGTAACAGCTTCATCACCCAAGAGGGCATAGTGAACCTCCAGGTAGCCCTGAATTTGGTTTCCACATGTGTCTTGTTTCACCAGCATGGTATTTTCACAAGAAACTGGATTTCCAAACTTTTTGTATCCAGATCTTTTTTTTTTTTTTGAGACAGAGTTTCAAGCTGTCCCCCTGGGTAGAGTGCTGTGGCGTCACAGCTCACAGCAACCTCAAACTCTTGGGCTTAAGCAATTCTCTTGCCTCAGCCTCCTAAGTACAGGTGCCCACCACAACACCTGGCTATTTTTTGGTTGCAGTTGTCATTGTTGTTTGGCAGGCCTGGGCTGGATTCGAACCCACCAGCTCTGGTGTTATGTGTCTGGTGCCCTAGTCACTTGAGCTACAAGCGCCGAGCCTATGTAGGCAGATCTAAATAAGAGTTTGTATTACTAGGCTGGTGATTGTCAGTATATATGGGCATGCTGGGCTGTGTCGTGATAGGGAGAAGGGGGTGCCAGAAAGCAGGAATCCTTGCTATATCCTCCCTAGTTCCCTCCCCTGGTTCTCCCCAATGCCAAGTTTTCTTGAACTTGCTTCTCAACAGCTCTCCTATCCACCCAGTTTTTCCATGCTCACCACCAGGGCTCTAGAGCAGGGCTTGCTTAATTTTTCCCATAAAGGGCAGATAGCAAATAATTTCACTCTGCAGTCCAACTATACTACTCTGTTGTAGGGAGAAAGCAGCCATAGGTGATATGTAAATGAATGAGTGTAGATGTGTTCCAATAAAGCTTTCTTCATAAAACACTGAAATATGGGAAGCACCTTTGGCTCAGTGAGAGGGCGCTGGCCCCATATACCGAGGGTGGCAGGTTCAAACCCAGTCCTGGCCAAACTGCAACAAAAATAGCCGAGCATTGTGGTGGGCACCTGTAGTCCCAGCTACTTGGGAGGCTGAGGCAAGAGAATCGCCTAAGCCAAAGAGTTGGAGGTTGCTGTGAGCTGTGATGCCATAGCACTCTACTGAGGGCAACAAAGTGAGACTCTGTCTCTAAAAAAAAAAAACAAACAAACAAAAAAAAAAAAAACCCAAAATATGGATTGCATGTAACTTTTCATGAGTCATAAAATATAATTTTTAGTTTTTTGGGGTTTTTTTTTTTTTTTTGAGACAGAGTCTTCCTCTGTCACTTAGGTTAGAGTGTCATGGCATCATAGCAACTTCAAACTCCTGGGTTCAAGAGATTCTCCTGCCTCAGCTTGCCAAGTAGCTGCGATTATAGGTGCCCACCACAACACCGGCTAATTTTTCTAGTAGAGACAGGGTCATGGTCTTGCTCAGGCTGGTCTGGAACTCCTAGCTCAAGGGATCCACAGGCCTTGGCCTCCCAAAGTGCTGAGATTACAGGCGTTCACCTCTACAGCTACACAGCCTATTCTTTAGATCTTTTCTCCCAATGATTTAAAAATGTAAACACTATTCTTAGCCTACACACCGTGTACCATCAGGAGGTGGGCCGCAGTTTGCTGAACTCTCATCATAGGGTGAATTGTGCTCTTCCCCAATTCATATGCTGGAGTCCTAATCCTCAGTACTTCAGAATGTGACTTTATTTGGAGATAGGGTCTTAGAAGTAACTGAGGTAAAATGAGGTTATTAAGGCGGATGAGGCCCGATTAAAAGAAAAAATTTGGACACAGACACATACAGAAGAAAATGATGTTAAGAAACTCAGGGTAGGCTTGGCGCCTGTGGCTCAATGGGCTAAGGCGCCACCACCTGAGCTGGCGGGTTCGAATCCAGCCCAGGCCTGCCAAACAACAATGACTGCTGCAACCAAAAAATGGCCAGGAGTTGTGGCAGGCGCTGTAGGCCCAGCTACTTGGGAGGCGGAGGCAAAAGACTCACTCGAGCCCAGGAATTGGAGGTTGCTGTGAGCTGTGATGCCATAGCACTCTATCCAGGGTGACAACTTGAGGCTTTGTCTCAAAAAAAAAAAAAAAAAAAGAAACTCAGGGTAGGGCAGTGCCTGTAGCTCAAAGGAGTAGGGCACCAGCCCCATATGCCAGAGGTGGTGGGTTCAAATCCAGCCCCGGCCAAAAACTGAAAAGAAACTCAGGGTAAAGATGGCCACCCACAAGCCCAGGGACGTCTGAGACAACGTGGAGGCTTGAAACCAGGAGAGAAGGCTGGAGCAAAGATCCCTCATAGTCTCAGAGAAACCAACCCTGCTGACACCTTGGTTTCAGTTTCAAATTTCTGGTTTCCACAAGTGCCAGCGAGAATAAATCTGTTGTTCAGGCCCCAGATGGTAGTATTTTGTCAGGTAGCTCTAGCTGACTCACACAGCCCTGCTCTGAGAAAGCCCCATCATCTCGCACCTCCATTGCCTCTCACCTCCACGCTGTGGCACCTGACTGCTCTTCCCTATCAGCCCTGGCTGCCCCCACCTAATGGCCAGAGTGTTCTTTATAGCATCACAACAAGCCCCAGCATAGGCCTTTCCAGTGACTTCCATTGCTCTTATGTAGCTGATGTAGATGATGAGGATGATTGCTTACATCCTTACCCTTCCCTCAAGACCTGGTCCTGCAGCCCTCACTTCCCCATCTTCTCTGAGCCTTCCAGCCTCCAGGGCCTGCTCAGCCTGTGTCACTCCCTTCTGCCACCAACACTCTGGCACCTGTGTGATGATGCTGCCTTCATGGGCTCTTCTTCTGTAAAAATGGAAATGAAAATTTCCACTGTGGGTAAAGGTAAATATAATCCAGACTCAATTTATCATTATTATTAGTTTGTTCATTTTCTTCTTCTGATTTTGAAACAAATGAACTTAAAACATTTCTGTGGGCTCCTAAAGGCAACCCGAGCCCCAGGCACTGACCTGATGGAGAAGCCAGCCCTGGCTGAGGTCCTGCAGGTGCAGCTGACGGATGATTCGAGGGCAATGTGGGTCTGTCTAACAAAACCTACAACCCAGGTGAAAATGGCGCTGCTGGCTCTGACAAAGCGGCTTGGGACAAGTCCCCACTGCTCATCCAACCAGACTGTGGCCCTAAATCACTCCTGTCAGTGTCACTAGGAAGGATTTGGATTGTGTTTTTTGTTTTTGTTTTTGTTTTTTTGAGACAGAGCCTCAAGCTCTGGGTAGAGTGCTGTGGCATCACAGCTCACAGCAACCTCCAACTTCTGGGCTCAAGTGATTCTCCTGCCTCCAACTCCCAAGTAGCTGGGACTACAGGAGCCCACCACAACGCCTGGCTATTTTTTGGTTGTAGACATCATTGTTGTTTGGCGGGTCCAGGCTGGATTTGAACCCACCAGCTCAGGTGTATGTGGCTGGTGCCTTAGCCACTTGAGCCACAGGCGCTGAGCCAGGGTGTTTTTTTTTTTTTTTTTTTTTGCAAAAAAAAGGGGACTGCATAGCAAGAGCAGACTAGCTAAAATATTCATACCACATTTGGGCAAGATGATGCAGGCTCCTGTCCAGCCTCCTCCCTTCTCTGAAAATCCCTAAGCTACCCCTGCCTGGAATGCCACCTGCCCCCACCCTTTGCAGAAATGCCAATGCTGACCATTACCTCTCCTGGCACACTAAGTCAGTGGGTATCTCTGGTAGGGAATCAGAGAGTGAGGCACTTTGTGCTGTTTCTAACCACGTTTGTTTCTGTAATTATTTTATTTGTGTCCATCTTCTGTAAACTATTAGTTCTAAGATGACAGGGTCACCTCTACATTTGCCCACCACTGTCGTCACAATGCCTAGCACTTTGCCTGGAACTCAGTACATATTTATTAAATGAATGAATGAAAAAATAGTTATCATGGGGGCTCAGCGCCTGTGGCTCAACGGGCTAAGGTGCCAGCCATGTACACCCGAGCTGGTGGGTTCGAATCCAGCCCTGCCCGCCAAACAACAATGACAGCTGCAACCAAAAAATGGCCAGGCGTTGTGGAGGGCGCCTGTAGTCCCAGCTACTTGGGAGGCAGAGGCAGGAGACTCACTTGAGCCCAGGAATTGGAGGTTGCTGTAAGCTGTGATGCCACGGCACTCTATCCACGGTGACAGCTTGAGGCTCTGTCTCAAAAAAAAAAAAAGTTATCATGGGATGTGGTGGCTCATGCCTATAATCCCAGCACTCTGGGAGGCTGAGGCAGGTGGATTGCCTGAGATCATAGGTTCAAGACCAGCCTGAGCAAGAACGAGACCCCATCTCTAAAAATAG
>CAUYRH010161166.1:0-16606 GCA_963574655.1 Perodicticus potto
AAAAAATGCTCACCATCCTTAATCATCAGAGAAATGCAAATCAAAACTACTCTGAGATATCACCTAACTCCAGTAAGATTAGCCCACATTACAAAATCCCAAAACCAGAGATGTTGACGTGGATGTGGAGAAAAGGGAACACTTCTATACTGCTGGTGGGAATGCACATTAATACGCTCCTGTTGGAAAGATGTTTGGAGAATACTTAGAGATCTAAAAATAGACCTGCCATTTGATCCTATAATTCCTCTACTAGGTATATATCCAGAAGATCAAAAATCACATGATAACAAATATTTGTACCAGAATGTTTATTGCAGCACAATTCATAATTGCTAAGTCATGGAAGAAGCCCAAGTGCCCATCGACCCACCAATGGATTAATAAATTGTGGTATATGTACACCATGGAATACTATGCAGCCTTAAAGAAAGATGGAGACTTTACCTCTTTTATGTTTACATGGATGGAGCTGGAACATATTCTTCTTAGCAAAGAATCTGAAGAATGGAAAAAAAAGTATCCAATGTACTCAGCCCTACTATGAAACTAATTTATAGCTTTCATATGAAGGCTATAACCCAATTATAGCACAAGAATATGGGGAAGGGGGCAAGGGAGAGGAGGGGAGGTGGGAAGACGGGTGAAGAGAGGGTAATTGGTGGGACCACACCTACGTGCATCTCAGAAGAGTACAGGTGAAACTTACTAAATGCAGAATACAAATGTCTTAACCCAATAACTAAGAAAATGCCATGAAGGCTACGTTAACCAGTTTGATGAAAATATTTCAGATTGTATATGAAACCAGCACATTGTACCCCATGATTGCATTAATGTGCACAGCTATGATTTAATTAAAAAAAAAAAAGTTGAAAAACAGGGTTGCAGAGTTTGCATCTGTAAGGTAAAGTTGGGATCGTTGTTCCCTTCACCCAGGAAGTGCCATGTACCCCCGGCACTGTTCCCTTTGGGTGGGAACTTACAGAGGCCTCTGCCCGCCTTCCCCCTTCTTGAATTCAATTTTGTTTTCCTCTCTGGTGAGCAGTAGTGGTTAATCTACTAGTTTCGATTTACTACTGAGCTCGTCGTATGATGCTTGTTTTTCCATTCCCGTGATACTCAGGAGAGTGTTCTCCAAATCCACATAGATAAAGACTTTAAAGTTTCAACTCCATCTTAAGAAACTCTTTTTTCAGTTTTCAGAGATTTGGGGATTTCAGAACAGATAAGGGACCTGAGCTTAATTTCTTTGGGGCTTTTAGGGAGAGCAGTGCGGTATTATTGTTATGCCTAGAGAAAGCCTTACATTGCCACAATAGGGGAGGTCCCCCAAGTGGCTGCACATACCCTCAATTCCTTTCAACTGGACCTTAAGCCCAGCACGGTGGCTCATGCCTGTAATCCCAGCACTCTGGGAGGCTGAGGTGGGTAGATTGCTGGAGCTGAGGAGCTCAAGACCAGCCTGAACAAGAGCAAGACCCCGCCTCTAAAAAATAGTTGTTGTGATGGTGTCTGTAGTCCCAGATACTTGGGAGGCTGAGGCAAGGGCTCTCTTGAGCCCCTGAGTTTGAGGTTGCTGTGAGCTATGACATCAGGCACTCGCACTCTACTGAAGGCCACAAAGTGAGACTGTGTCTCAAACAAACAAACTGGACCACAAGCAGCTCGACGGTGGAATTCAAGTCTGCTTATCTCTGGACCCTTAGTGTAGGACATAGTCCTTGGCACATGATGCTGCCCACTAATGTTTGCCATGTTGAATTTTTGCTATTTCTAACAATGCCTGTGCCCAGGCCTGATCACTGTCCCAACCCGGCTCTCCCTGTAGCCCACCCTCCCAGCCCACCTCCAGAACGGGCCCCTCCATTGATATGCAGCAGACACATCCTATTTCTCTCCTTAACTCCAAACCCAATAGCCAACTGTTTGTTCTGGTATTCTAGCACTAATTGCCATTCCTGATTTTGTTTGATATGTTTGACCTGGTATTTTAGAACTAACTCTTAATTGTGTTTTTATTTAATATGGATTGCACATAGAAAGCAGGGGCATCAGGAGTGCTATATAAATGCAAATTTTATTGTATTTCACTCCAGACCTTAGAGACTTGCCAAACTTGGTTCTACTCTGAAGAAGTTTTCCCCTAAAGGGCTTAGGGACGTTTCCTTACTGTCCTAACAACTCTCTCCAAGCTGTACTCCTAAAAGGATGAAAACAACCCAACTGGTGTGCTTCGAAATTCTACTAAGTTTTGCGTTGAATTAACAAACATCACACTAGGTGAGGACATTTTTTAAATCCTGTTTTTGTGAACTGAATGAGATTTTGCATTTAAAAAGCACCATCCTGGGTGGTGCCTGTGGCTCAGTCGTTAGGGCGTTGGCCCCATATACTGATGGTGGCGGGTTCAAACGCAGCCCCGACAAACTGCAACAAAAAAATAGCCAGGCGTTGTGTCAGGCGCCTGTAGTCCCAGCTACTCCAGAGGCTGAGGCAAGAGAATCGCCTAAGCCCAGGAGCTGGAGGTTGCTGTGAGCTGTGTGACGCTGCGGCACTCTACCAAGGGTGACAAAGTGAGACTCTGTCTCTACAAAAGTAAATAAATAAATAAATAAATAAAATAATGATCAGCACAACTCATTGACCTATTACATTTCCAATTCAAAAGTTAATTTCTTAAATCAAGCCTCATAAATTACTCAAGATGGGCAGCTTTAGGGTGGGCGCTAAATTTACCAAACAATAAGAATAAGCCTCCTGGACTGTCTCTGGGAAGCTGAGGAGGGCGGATCAACTGAGCTCATCGGTTCCAGACCAGCCTGAGCTAGAATGAGACCCTGTCTCTAAAAGTAGCTGGGCATTGTGGTGGGTGCCTGTCGTCCCAACTACTTGGGAGGCTGAGACAAGAGAATTGCTTGAGCCCAAGAGTTTGAGGTTGCTGCAGTGGTGACGCCATAGCACTCTACCGAGGGCAAAAATTTGAGACTCTGTCTCAGAAAAAAAAAAAAAAAAAAAAAAAACAAGAACGAGAGACAGGAGATGAGGTCACTAGTAGGACCTAAAAGGACCAGACCAGCTGTGTCATGTTGTCCCTACCCTGAGTGACTCCGTCTTATTTTCACCATAGGCGGAAGTTATTATAATAATAGATTTCAGATCCTGTAAGAAGCAAGTAAGACACCACAACCTAGCGAAGGAATAACTTCTGTGTCTTGTGAGTCATGCCATTCAGGGGCCACTGAGTCCCCATGCCAGGCCGGGTCCCTGTCCTCTAAACAGACTCCATGTACCATGCGAGAATTTAGAGCTTCCACTGTCCAAGGCCTTAATTTTGAACTTCTCGCCCTGACCCATTCCTTGGGCCACATTCCATGCAACACCCAGGGCTTCTGGCTTTTCACATCATTGCTCATTCTTACACATCTGGTTTCCCCCTCTCTGTAGCCTTGGCCCTGAGCTTATCTCCCTGTCTATGACCTTGGCTCTCTCTCAGCCAATCCATGGCTGGACCAGTGAATGGATTTTATTTTCTGTTTTCTTTTAGTCACTGATTTCATCCCATTGTGTTCTTGAAACAGTCTAAGAGTTTATACATGTCTACCATGGGAACTGCATATTTGGTTTTCATCACTGGGCATAGAAAATACTTGCCATTTCAAGAATCTTATCTTTAATGACTTATTTAATAACATTCTTTGTAACCCAGAACTGGTCATGGAAAAATAACCAACATTCTCCATTTGTGGGGCATGGCCAGGCCAATGAAATGCTACCAATATTATTATCAAAGTCTCGACTGATATTTTTATATCTGAAGGGAACTGCCACATTGACATATTCTGTTATTGCATATGTTATCTTGCACTTGTCACCATGAGGTTGAACTTGGCTTTACTAAGTCTGGCCTTTGGCTAGACAGCTATAAAGATTGTAGAAATCGTATGTGAACTAAAGACCCAATCTTTGTTCACACTGACAGTGGAGGCAGCAGTAGTGATTAAGTGTGACTGAGAAAAAGGTGGTAGGAGGTAGTGGGTGCTGACCAGAGGCTTTTTTGATAGTATCAAGATCCAAATAGTTAAGGTGAGAATCTAAGTAGGATTCCAGGATGAAAACCAGAACTAGTTAAAAGTTGTAAAAGCTGAAATGTCACAACCAGAAGCAACCCTCAGAGACACACATGACCTGGCATCAGGAAATCCTGAAAAAAAGACGGGGAAGTCAGCAGAGGTGGATCAAACCCAGGAATCCAGGAAGTCGGAGAACTCCCTTCAGAGAGATGGGGGTGGTCCTGAGCTTTGATTAACAGTCAGACAATTGGGAGGCTGAGGCCAGAGGATCACTTGAGATCAGGAGTTCAAAAGCAGCCTGAGCAGGGGTGAGGACACCCCACACACACACCAGTCTGTAATAAAAACAGAAAAACTTAGCCAGGCATTACTGTAGGCATCCATAGTCCCAGCTACCATGGAGTTTGAGGTAGGAGGATCACCTGAGCCCGGGAGCGTGAGGCTTCAGTGAGCTATGATGACACCATGGCCCTCTATCCAGGGCAACAAAACGAGGCCTCGTCTCAGGAAAAGAAAAAAAGAGTCAGAGCATAAGCTCGTACCCACATGCTACTCGGGTGATTCTGGGTAAGCTACTAATCTGAGTCTCAATTTTCTCATCTGAAAACAGTAATAATAATAATAATAAAATGTACCCCCATAGGGGTGTGAGAATTAAATGAGATAATGTACATGGAGTGATTAGCCAAGTACTTGGCACCTAGAAACCATTCAATAAATGGGAATCAGCTTGACACCAGTAATCAAGGGGGCAAAGGAGTAACTAAACATGAAAATAATTGCCACCTGACTTCCTTTTATGTTTTCTGATAGGAGCAGCAATGGAGACCGCCACCTGCCTGGCCTCAAAGCTGAAAGAGAAAGCAGGAACACAATTGCCCCTGTCGAATGAGGGCCTCGTAGCTCAGGGGAACCCTGGCATCTGCCGGAAGCAGGGTGTGAGGAGAGCAACTGGGATCCACAGACTTCACGAAGGGCTGTCCAGAAGACAAGCCTGCCACTCATTCCTCAGCTATGCGGTCTCCACCTGACGTCCACTTCTAGCCCTAATTGCCATTCCTGACTTTGTTGTAGAAAATCCTCCTCCTTACCAAAACATAAGGGAGCCCATGAAACCCAGGCTCACCCTGCGTACCCCGCTCTGCAGCTTGCCCCTCTCTGCCGGGCCAGACACCATCCCCAAACACAGCAGTAAGACTAAAGAGCCTCATGCCCTCAAATTCCTTTTTCTGAACTGTGCAGTCGAATCATGCCCCTTGACTCACTTAGAACCTGCTTAACAGCACCTAATGAAACTGGCTGTCAAAAAAGGGTGCTGTGAGCCACATACGGTGGCTCACGCCTGTAATCCTAGCACTCTGGAAGGCCAAAGCAGGTGGCTCGCTTGAGCCAAGAGTTCAAGACCCGTCTGCGCAAGAGTGAAACCCCATCTTTAAAAATAGCCGGGCATTGTGGCAGGCGGCTGTAGTCCAGTACTCAGGAGGCCAAGGCAAGAGCATCACTTGAGCCCAAGAGTTTGAGGTTGCTGTGAGCTATGACGCTACAGCACTCTACTGAGGGCGACAACATGAAACTCTGTCTCAAAAAAGGACATTAGATTTTGTGACTTATATCACATAATGTCCACTTTCTCAGCGTCCTTAGATGATTATCACAGCCACAATACTAGAACTTGTCCAGAGCAACCAGTGTGTGTTAATATCATGGAAGTGTTTTTTTGTTTTGTTTTTTATTAAATATCAGCCTAGTTTTCCTTTTTGCTTTGACCATGAGGAAACCAATGACTAAATTTGAGGCCCTTTGAGCAATGATACCAACCCTTGGTTACGCAGTTCATTGTAAATATATTTTCCTCAGTTTAATTTTAATATTCTGAGTCTAGACGAGAGACCAGAAAAGTACAGCCCAAGAGCAAATCCGGCCTGATCACTTGTCCATTGCCTGTGGCAGATTCTCTAACACAGTGGCAGAGCTGATGGTTTTAGAAAAGCTTTCCTATGTGGTCCTTTACAGAAAACATTTGCCAACCTCTGCTCTGCAATGAGCTTCTTCTAACCTTGTTCTCTGGATCTTGTTCTGTTATGAGTGTTTTGTAAGCAACCTCAGATCCATTTTGAAACAAAGAAGGTTATAAACGATCTGACACTAAGAGATGCAGAGAGGGCCACCTGATTCAGGGCAGCTGTCATGGCACCCAGGAAGCACACCCTAAAAGGTCAGTGGAGAATTGGAACTGCCCTCCCTGCCATTAGCATAGATGTTCTACTGCTTCGTGGAATTATACTCAGAATAAAAACAGCCATCCTCCCTTCTGAGCCGTGTGGCTCAGAGACTGATAGTAAAGTAGGGTGCCTTGCACGCTGAGCACTTTGAAATTAAAGGAAATTTAAGGCCTTAAACGCTAGCCCAAAACCAAGGCCTTTCTACCCTTCTCGTTTCTCTGTCCCGAGCACAGAGGGGCTCTCTCTAGAAGTCCCCTTACCTGACAGAGGAAAACTTCTCCCAAAAGAAACACATTGTCTAAAGATGCCCCCTTCCCAGGAATCTCATCCAATACCCAGGAAAGGTTAACCACCAGAGGAGAGAGAGACTAAAGTCATCACCACACCCAGACAGATCTTTCATCTCTTCTTCCACTGGTGGCTCCACATTACCTGGAAGACTTTTCGGTGCGAAATGAGACAACCTTTGTTCATGGCGCAGTTCTGCCCCTCACCTTCCTCCCACCTCCTTCAGAGCTCAGAGGAACTTTGTCCCAAGCCACGGTCTGTTCTTTGGGCTCATTCAATTCCCCTGAAAATCATTTGCTGCCCCTCAAACTTGCTCACATCCTCCTTTTCTCTCCTCTATGAAGAGGGTATTTAGCCTCAGCCATCTGAGACTTCTTAGAGTCTCGTATTTGCTATGGTTCCTGTGCTTATGCCCAGTAATAAATTCGTGTACCTTTTCTCCTGTTAATCTGTCTGTTGTCAGTCATTTCAGCAGACTCAAACCTTCACAGGAGGAGGGAAAATTCTCTTCACTCCTACACTCATACTGAATTTTGATCATGGCTCTTGGGGATTCCTTCGTCCTAGACCCCATTAAAGTTGTTTTCTTCTTAAGAGCTTTCTTTACTAATTCTTCCGAATAATCCATTTTTAACAGATCCCACTAGAAGCTAACAGATAAAATATCAGGCAGAAAGAAGAAAGGAATTTCACCTGGGGGAATAAAAAGGCTAAGAAAGATGGGCAGGATGGCTCACACCAATAATCCCAGCACTTTGGGCGGCTGAAGTTGGAGGATCACTTGAGGCCAGGAGTTTGAGACCAGCCTGGGCAACATAGCAAGACCCCATCTCAACAACATTTTTTTTTTTTTTTTTCAGAAAACTAGCCAGGCATGGCTCTGCACCCATAGCTTAGTGAGTAGGGTGCCGGCCACATACACCCAAGCTGGCAGTTTTGAGCTGAGCCCACACCTGCCAAACGACAATGACAACTGCAACCAAAAAATAGCTGAGGATTGTGGCAGGTGCCTTGTCATCCCAGCTACTTGGGAGGCTGAGGTAAGAGAATCGCTTGAGCCCAAGAGTTTGAGGTTGCTGTGAGTTGTGACACGACGGCACTCTACCGAGGGAGACATAGTGAGACTCTGTCTCAAAAAAAAAACTAGCCAGGCAGGGTGGCACACAACTATTGTCCTAGCTACACAGGAGGCTGAGGCAGGAGGATTGCTCAAGCCCTGGAGTTTGAAGCTAGAGTGAACTATGATGATGCCACTATATTCTAGCCTGGATGACAAAATGAGACTGTCTTAAAAAAAGAGAGCTGGAAGCTGCTTGTGATCCTTCCCACCCAGCGCCAAGCTTGACACGGAAATTACGTTATGATGATGACAATTAGGAAAAATAAAAACTTTACTGTTTTTTACAATTAAACCCACATGCAGATGATAATTACTGTTACAAATCTAATGCCCAGATTTGTTTCTCTGCCAAAAAAAGTGAAAAATTAGTCCAGCTATAACTTAGTAATGCCTTTAAATCTGGCTCGATAAGGAGCAAAACATTTGATTTTCAAGGTATTTGGTGTTTGGTACTCCCTAGCCAAAAGTGGTTCTATTTTTCTCTCCAAATAGGATACTCGTTAGGGAGCCTTTCAGCAAAAACTACTAATTTAAGGCTTTGTTTTATACAAAAGTTACATGCTTCCCAAGATATGGTCTTATCTAGCAAAATCCTGAAAATGCAATTTGGCCATTAAAGGGAATTATAAACCAGCATATCATTGAAATTGCACGATGATCTTAGTAATCTCCCATACTATCTAGTGTCAATGCAAAAGATTTTTACTTAAGAAGAAAACTTGTGGCTTGTGTTCAAAGAAATATTAGGCGTCTGAGCAATTTACTGAAACTTACTGAGAAAGTAACTTTAGGGACTTTTTTTCCTGAAAACTGTTCAAGCCTTGAGCAACTGCAATTACGCTTTCCTCTGACGGTAAACACTGTCTTTATAATTAAGAAAAACATCCCTTAGTGCCTATTCTTTGGAAAGGGACTTTTTCTCCCTATTGACCAGAAAACAGAAATCAATGTTTTACATTTCCTAGTGAAATCATAAGAAAAACTACCTCGGGTAGCTTGTAAAGGAAAAGCTCGTAGGCATCAAATGTAAAAAACCTGGATAAGAATAGTGTTTCATTTTCGTGTCTTTAGAACATAAGAGAATCGGAATCACTGGCATTCTTGGCTCCTTTTCCACCCACACAGGGACCCCAGGAGGAATTCCAGAATCAAAGAGAGACGCATTCCTCTTTGCCACAAAGTACTCACACTTGGCAAATGCTAAAAGTGTGGGTCATCCTTTTTTTTTTTCTTTTTAAATGATAGCCAAGCCAGGAGGCGAGCAGGCAGCGAGCAAATAGCAGGGTCTCCCCAGCACCTGCCAGCTTCCAGCACTGAGTCTGCGGCATCAACAGCATAACACGTTGCAGGAAAAACTCCAGATTTCCGTGTCCCTGAGGCAAGCATTACTCAGCAATGGGAGTAATGGGCAGCTCTGACACAGGCACTGGGACAACAGCAGTTCACTTCGGATGACTTTGAGGTTTCTCTAGTCTGACAGAATGGGTGTGGAATTAGATTTATTACAACCACAAGGATGTGCAAATTTCTTTATGGCATAAACAGCTCTTTGCACAAGTCCTAGCTGTCAACAACTCCTTATTTTCCTGGAATGCCTTAGAATGTTTTGCATCTTCAGCTTCATACCTGGAGCGCTAAAATAGCAATCTCGTTAATGAGAAGACAATGGGGCTAACTGTGCGGTTTTGCAGCCTTTCCCCGGGCCCTACCTTTTAATTGCTGGGTGCTGGCAACTTCACAGACGGTAATGAGTACATTGTTCTTCCTTTTTTGCACCCAGCTCCTGCAGTGCGTTAGGAACTGAGTTTGTTTTGTGTACAGAGCCGGGCAGATTCTTATTAGAAGCTGGAGGGAGCATTTAGAATGAGTTTATTTTGACTGGGGAGGTATGTCTTGAGAGTTTGCATTCAGATCCAAGAGGAAAAAGAGATAAAGTGGGTTAGCCTCAATCATCTGGGAGATGACATTTCTCGCCGTGTTTGAAGTATTTTATGAATTAGAGAAGGGGACCGATTTTGAAGGCTAAATTAATTTAATCTGTTTGCTTTCGTTTGATGCAGCAGCTGCAGGGACACACCCTACTTCTTTGAAAATCTTCTGCTTCAAGGGGGCTGGGTTGAGAAGAGGGGAAAAGTGCAGCAAAGTGGCTGCTGTGCCTTGCTTGGGTGAGGAAGAGAATCAGTTTCCAGTTTCCCCCAGTGGGGTGGGAGTCTGGCATTCTTGGGGAGGGTTTCATCCCGGACGTCAAGGTAGACACTTACTCTTGCCCACCAGGCTTGATACTAAAGGAGAACTTGCCAGGTAAAGCAAACACAAGTCAGAGAAAGGAAATTATTATTCCACCTCTTCCCCCTCCCCCAGCACATTTTCATTAGGGAGGAAAAGAAAAAAACTTCAGGGTAAAGATGAAAGAGGAAGAAAGGTTCCCATTGGTCACGGGCCATTAACAGTGACTGACAGCCAGTTTGCCACACATTCAGCACTTCCATAGACCTCAAGAGCCCCGAGGCCTGTAGCTTCCCTATGTGTGTTTGAGTTAGGATTTCTCAGGTGCTGGGAAGGCCCGATGCAGTCAAGAACCTGCTCATAACTGGATAGTAACCCTGGATGTATGTCCCATCTCCTTCATCATTCCACCCATGGCCCCTTTTTTTTCTTTTTGAGACAGTCACTTTGTCTCCTTGGGTAGAGTGCCACAGCATCATAACTCACAGTAACCTCAGACTCTTGGGCTCAAGCAATCCTCATGCCTCAGCCTCCCAAGCAGCTGGGACTACAGGTGATGCCACAACACCCAGCTATTTTTAGAGACAGGGTCTTGCTCTTGCTCAGGCTGGTCTCGAACTCCCTGAGTTCAAGCCATCTACCCAGCTTGGCCTCCCAGAGTGCTAGGATTACAGGCGGGAGGCACCTTGCCCAGCCTTCACCCATTCATTTCCAAGCAGGACAGAGAGACAGTATCTTTACAATAACACTGCCCAAGTGTTCACGGATCAATTTTTCAAAAACTCATTAAATTACTTACCAAGAAAGCAAAGCAGGTTTACTTGGTTCATCTCAATATCAATCACCGAGTCAGGGCGTCTTTTCATGGGCTGGTGCACTGAGGCACATTGGACCATTTCCAAGATCAGGGAGGGAAAAGTGAACTGTGCTATCAGAGAGCTCGATGCAGGAGACTGGGTCATATCACTCACCCCTGATGTGGGCTGGCTGATTCTAGAAAAGGAAGTACAGGGCAGAGCCTGTGGCTCAGTGTGTGGGGCGCCGACCCCATATGTCGGAGGTGGCGGGTTCAAACCCAGCCCCAGCCAAAAACTGCAAGAAAAAAAAAGAAAGAGAGAAAGGAAAAGGAAGTACAGTGCCCAAAGATACCGAGAAGACACAACAAGTGACCATGGACTGTGGCATCAGACTGGGCAGTTTCTTGTTACAGGGTGATATTAAAAGTCCATGTGTTATTTATGGATTTATCACTCTCAAGAACTCTGGAACTGTAAGGGGGAAGGGGGAAAAAGCAAGTATTTTCTGCTGAATAACTCATTTATTTGGGCATGTGTGTTGGCAAGCAGGTGGGGCTGCCTGAAGTGGACACGGGGCTAAATGCTTCCCGCCGGGAGCAATTGGGACAGAGAATAAGGGCTTTGTCCCTTTCGAGGGGGCCCAGGATAGGTAAGCCTGTGACTTTAAGTGAGGTTAAAAGTAGAATCTTTTCCCCAGAGTGCTCAGCTCCTCCTTGAGAAGAGCTTTGTGTGAATGACAGCCTCCCTCTTAAAATTTTCCCTTGACATGGTGGAATATTGATTTTTTGGTTGGGTTGGGTTTGGGTTTCTAGAGACAGCATCTTGCTCTGTCAACCAGACTAGAGTACTGTGGCACCATCATAGCTCACTGCAGCCTCAAGCGCCTGGGCTAAAGGGATCCTCCCGCCTCAGTCTCCCCAAGTAGCTGGGGCTACAGGCATGTGCAATAACACCCAGCTTTTTAATTTTTTTTAATATTGTTTAATGTTGACTTAAAAATAAAACACTGCTGGCAGCACCGTGGCTCAAGGAGTAGGGCACCGGCCCCATATACCGGAGGTGGCGGGTTCAAGCCCGGCCCCAGCCAAAACTGCAAAAAAATAAAAAATAAAACAAAACACTGCTTACATCTTTAAAAAGAAAAGATCATTTACTAAAATCGAGGCAAATGTGTTGCATTTATTTTCACAAGTCCATTCCTTTCCAAGATACACGTTCAAATCTCTGCTCAGGCCAAATGGCACAGAACTTGAAAGCAAAAATGCACATGTGACCCCTCCTTCACCACCACACAACTGGTTCAGGCAAATCCATTGGCACAACCACCTCCATCGATCAAGCGTCTAGTGGCCAGTTTCATAATTCTGTAATTACAAATATTTCTATGCAGGGACGGGGAGAGAGTGAAAGCTACAGTGGTGGAAAGACAGAAAGAGTGGTTGGTACACCCAGGGCACCAGGATGGTAAAAACCACCAGGATGCTGGTACCAGGGGCTGCTCAGACCACACCTGCCCCTGGGTTTTGGTAAAATGCACCTGCATTCTGGGAGGCCGAAGTGGGTGGATCACTTGAGTTGAGGAGTTAGAGACCAGCTGGAGCAAGGGTGAGACCCCCGTCTCTACTAAAAATAGAAAAAATAGCCAGGTGCCACGGCAGGTGCCTATAGTACCAGATACTCAGGGGGCTGAGGGAAGAGGATCCCTTGAACCCAAGAGTTTGAGGTGCTACAATGATGCCACAGCACTGTACCCAGGGCCACAGAGTGAGACTCTGTCTCCAAGAATAATACAATTCAATACAATGCAGCCGTCCCCTCTCTCACCTACTCCTCACTCGTGACTGCAACTCTTCCAAGGGACCACGAGAGCCGGGGCAAGTAACCAGTCACAGTGAATGTCGGCAGTGTCCCCGTGTGCCCCTGACACAGGCCCTCCCAGGTGAAGATGTGACGGCAGCCAGCTCAACCCAAACACCCCTCCAGGTCGGGGACTGTGAGATGCCACCCACACATGCCTGTTCATGGCCCACGTCCACCCTCACTTGGACCCCAACTCCAGCGCTGCTGATTTGAAAGAGAGATCCCTGCAGCTGGCAGGTCTGTTTGCCAAGTTCTAGGTCTGGAGCTGCTTTTCCCACAATGTCGGGAGGAGGCTGGGCCTGCTCCTGCCTTCCTGCCCCACCCCACAGCAGGGCCCAGTGCTCCCCTGGAATGGCTCTTCCCCATCTCAGAAGCAATCCTTCATCACCCCCAGAGAACTAAGACGCCATGAAGACTTCTGACGTGAATAGTTTCAACCTACGCAGGAAATATTTTGGATTTACATTTGGGAAGTTGTTCTGCCACTCTGAGTTGAAAGAATTGGGTGCCCTGACTTTTTGCACGGGCATCTTGAGCCTCGAAAGTCGGAAAACCATTATAAATAATAAATCTCCTTAAGCCCTGCAATCTCGCTAGGAGAGGGCAGCGCAATCCCAATTCTATAGAGAAGGCCCTGAGAGGTTAATGATCTTGCCCCAGTGAATAGGAACAACTCCAGCTCTCTGAGGGGAACCCCAGGCAGGGACCCCAAGCTCACTGAGGGGAGCCCAGCAGGGACCCTGGGCTCCCTTCCAAATCCAGTGCTGATTTTCATTTAAATCTTGTAATCTCCCTAAGCCTCCATTTCCTCTTCTGCAGAATGGGAATGATAATTCCCACATCACAGTTGTCCTGAAGACAGAGGATTAAGGGAGTCATTTAAAACCCGGCTTTACAGGATCGGCTTTGTGCCCCTGCTGTTACTGCTGTTATTACAAGCATCAGGCCGCACTGCCTCCTTAACTCTGCTTGGCAATTCATTTTTGAGGTTATATTTTCTTGTCTCTTTTGTAAGGAAGTTATTTGCAAACAACCAAAGTACAGCCGTAGCCAACAGAAAATGAGAAACAATTCTTCCAGGAATACAGATCCAGATTTTTAACAGCAATACCACACTATAAAATGAAATGCTTCTAATTAAAACCCCTCCGTGATTTGTAGCTTTGGTCAAAATAAGTTTTTCTGTGTTCTTATGTCTGTCTGTGTTTTTCAAGCGATCTAATTTTGAGGGGCATCTTCTTTTGTGGAAAATGGCATACTAAATGTTGAGGGAAGACATAGATAAATGTTAGAAAAAGCTGTCTTTAATTCAATCAAATTGTGAACCACCCCCGTCAAAATAATGGGTCCTGTCATTTGCAAATGACAGAATCCCAACTGAAACTGGCTTGAGAATAATGGATTAGCTTGAGTACTCAATGGAATAACAGAGGAGTTTGCTGATGAAGAAAGGATGGGCCTTAGGAAGAAGAGAGAGGTTTTTGCAGGGTGCGATAAAATCTCATCATTAATATAAATCACATTCGGAGTTAAAGCAAAATAGCACACCAACAGGAAATTCTTCTTTAAATTGATGAAATAATGATACTTGATTTTTCAAATAATTAAATCACAGTGGCCAAAACATTCATACCAAGGGATCTTCCAAAGGGAACCAAATTTTAGGGCCTCCGCTCAGCCTGATTCTGGAAACCCAGCTCCTGTGCAGAGATGACAGGTGGAGAGAACAAAGATACCATTCGCTTGCCTACCTGAGAGCACAGCCAGCACTGGGCCACAGCTCAGGCATCTTTCTCCCTGACTCTCTCCCCTTTGCACAGCAAGGTCTGTGAGGGACAGCCACTTGGTCTGTCCTGCTCACAACTTACTGAGTGCCTACGACGTGCCATGCAGGATCAGAGGCAAAGTGAAGGGAAGGAAGCCCTTGTTTATGGGGGCGCCGATATTCTAGCACACAACAGGTGCATAGGTGTCAGGTGCGAAGATGCTAAGAAGAAAAATACAACAGAGGAACTGGAGAGATGGGAAAGTAACCTAGAGATGGGGGGCCCTGGCAAAGATCTGGGGGAGGAGATTTGGGGAGACCTGGGGAGGATATTGGGGTACATCTGGGAAGGAGTTTAGGGAAGTGATTTGAGGAGACCTAGAAAGGAAATTTGGGGAGCCCCTTGGGAGAAAATGTGGGGAGGCCACGGGAGATGTGGGGAGACCTAGGGAGGAGACCTGGCAGAGGGCACAGCCAGACTGATGTCTGGAGAGAGGAGCACCCTTGCCCACTGGGGGGTGGGGGAGTGAGGTGAGAAGGGAGGGGCTGTGGTAAAGACTCAGGGATTTTATGCTAAATAAAATGAAAAGTTGTTGGAGAAGGCCAGGCGCAGGAGCTCACACCTGTAACCCTAGCACTCTGGGAGGCCAAGATGGGTGGTTTGCTTGAGCTCAGGATATTAGACCAAGAATGGTCTGAGCAAGAATGAGACCCACCTCTAAAAATAGCCAGGCGTTGTGATAGGCACCTGTGGTCCCAGCTACTTCGGAGGCTGAGGCAAGAGGATGACTTGAGCCAAAGAGTTTTGAGTTTTCTGTGAGCTATGATGCCACAGCACTCTACCTGGGGCGACAGAGTGAGACTCTGTCAAAAGAAAGGGAGAGAGAGAAGAGAGAAAGAAAGAAAAGAAGGAGAGAGAGAGAGAGTAAGGGAGGGGAAGGGGAGAGAAAAAGGAAGGAAGGAAGAAAGGAAGGAAGGAAGGAAGGAAGGAAGGAAGGAAGGAAGGAAGGAAGGAAGGAAGGAAAGAAAGAAAATTTGCTAGGCATTGCTTCCAAAAGATAAGGTACGAGGAGAGATCAATTGGTCGATAAAACAATGGACTACATAAAGGATGAGATTGATTATGGCCCCTGGAGGGGGAACAATTGAGTCATGACAAGGGGGTTGGTATTGGTTCATTAGGATACTGCAATTTGATCTGAAGGTAGGTGTTTTCCAGAGATGTCTGGTCCCTGGGTTTGGACTGTTTGGGACAAGGGAATTTTAGCGCAGTTTGAAGAAGTTCATCAGAAGAGTTGGAGGGTATCCTCTCCATCTTGCAGTGTCCATAGGAAATGCCTGATTTCAGTCCAGAAATAAGGGTGTGTGCAGTTTCCAGGGACTAAAAGAGTCTCAGATATCAAATGGTCAGAGTTATGTAAAATCCAAATGGTTGATTAATAGAGGTTGTAGGAAAACAATTTGCCTATGAGAGAATAGTTTTTTTTTAGTTGATGTATAATCTAGGGGAAAAATTTCAACACTATATCCATGATCAAAAGTGAAAATGAATGTAAGTTCCCGACCAATGTTTTTTTCTATTTATGTATCGTGACAGAGTATCATTTTATTGCCCTTGGTAGAGTGCCACGGTACCACATCTCACAGCAAACATCAAATGTTGTCATCAAGTGAAACTATTCCCTCAGTTGGGACTCTAGGCACCTGCATCACTACAAGCCGTTTTTTATTCTTCAGAGATGGGGATCTCACTACTGCACAGGCTGGTCTCCAATTCAGAAAATCAGACAGTCCAACTGACAGGGCCTCTCAAAGGGCCAAGATGACAGGGATGAAGCACCATGGCTGGTCAGCAAATATAGTTTTAAAAATATCCCAAATTTAAGATCTGGAGTGGTGGTTCACACTAGTAATGCTAACACAATGAGGGGCAGAAGCCGGTGGTTCAAAGTAACTGGGCACTGTGGAGTAACACCTGATTCCTCACATGCTCAGGAGGCAGAGGCAATCAGATATGTTGATCCGGATATTTGACAAGGTGTTTAGCTATGATGATTTCAGAGCAATCTACCAATGGGGAATTTGTCAGATTTTGTCTCAAGGAAAAAGAAAATGACAACTTCTCTAGGGTGGAACAATGAGTCTTCTATGTCGATTCATGGTAACCTATGCGTAATCAGGGAGATAGGATTGACTGTCTCTCAAGTACTCTCACAACCTTAGAGTATTTATTTATTTATTTTTTTCCAAAAAAA
>CAUYRH010161168.1:0-37757 GCA_963574655.1 Perodicticus potto
CGTCAAGTGGGGTGACGAAAGTGTCCCTGGGAGCCCCTTCAAAGTCAATGTGCCCTGAATCCCAGAAGTGCCTCCCCCAGCCTCGGCCCCCACCTCTGGCCAAACTCACACACACTCACAGACACGCAAATGTGCCACACCCAGATGCACTCACACAGAATCAGACACTATAAACACTTGCCTTGGGGGTGACATGAATGGCACAGCCTCCTCTCCCCACCATGCCCTCAGGGGTTGGATGGCCTTGTCTGTCGCAGGGCAATATCCTTCTCCTGGAATGTGACATGAGGGCAGATTAGACAGCTCAGGGGCTGGACGGGGCCTGGAGGCCAGGGAAGCCCTGAGTTTTCAATTGGGCCTGGGGCCAGCAGGAGAGCATTGTGTTGGGGTATCTATGAAAGAGAGGTCTCCCTCAAACTGTACTGCTGGCCATCCATCTACCCTTGAGGACTTCATCTGGGCCCCAGAGTGTTAAAGACTTTTAAAGGAAAGCACAATCTGAGAAGAAAACGACCCTGAGCATTCGGCAGTGGAGCGGCCTGTGGACTGGCCTGAGCAGTGGTACTCCACCCAAGCCAGGCTTTCTGGGGGACTAATTTCTCATTTTTTTTTTTTTTTACGATTGCACAGCTCTGCCCCATGGGGGCCCTTTTTTACACACTGCAAGGCCCAGCTTTCCGGGGGAACTTTTGCACATGTCATGTGGCTCAGCTGAGAGCTGCTTAGGTGGAAAACTCCAAATAAAGTGCGGCCTGTCGCAGACTTGGCTGTCTCTTGTCAGTGTGTTCTCTTTGGCTGGCTGCCTTCTGGCCCCTTAGCAATAAATGAGACCCTGGGGAGGCAGAGGCCAGATAACTGTCCTCTGGAGGACTGACCCAGGCTTAGGGGAGGGGCCAGAGGTGGGGTCTGGGATGTTGGCAAAGGGCTTGAAAGAGCCAGGGGCAGGGGCTGGGGGATTGGTCCTCAGCAGAGGGAGATTGGTAGATGGTAAAGAGGCAGACACCATATTTTGAAGACTGCCCTAGGACGGTAGGGGGCCAGTTTCAGTTCAGCCTGACCTCGGGAATGTTTTTCAAATTAAGATCTTAAAACAGCTCTGATTCTGGCTGGGCACCAGCCCAGTGCAATGCACTAAGGGTGGCAGGTTTGAACCTGGCCCAGGCCTGCTTAACAAAAACAAAACAAACAAACAAAACAACCCCAGCTCTGATTGAAACAGGAATGTTCCTCAACCAACAGGCAGGCAGAACCACCTGCAAACCCAGGAACCTTCCCTCCAGCCAGTTCCTGGCCAACTGGACTGTTCCATCCCCACTTCTAGCAAAGACCTTGCTCAGGTCCTCTCCCAATCCCCCCAACTCCTGCACTAACCTCTTAACTAGTCTTCCTGGCCCTAGCAACCTCCTCCATCCCGCTCTCCCGGCCCTGGAGTGGAATAGCTAGAAGGGGCCATGTTACAGCAATTTTGCCCTCTCCAGTTAGGGCCCTCTATCTCCCTCCCATTCCAGGCTAAAGTCTCCACTCTTGTAGGAGGCCTCCAAGGCCCCCAGGTTCATAGATGCCATCTTCCCTCTTCCTGACCCTGTGATTCAGGCAGCAACCCCACTCCACTCCCTATGGAGACCTCCTGCTCCAACCCCTCTTCACCACCTCTAGTGTCCTGAGCACCCAAGCTGCAGTTTGGACCTTTCCTCTGAAACACTCCTGCCTCTTTACCTTCACCTCCCCACCCAATGAGAAGCTTTCCTGGACCCCTCCCTACCCCTCTGGAACTAGTGCTTTCAGTTCCCATACTGCCCAGGGCACATCTTTGGCTGCATTTACTATCCTGATCTGTGACCCCACCAAACTGAATTCCCTAATCTTTGGGAGTCTAATATAGGTCTGAATGAATAACCGAATGAGCAACTGACTAGCTAGAGCAGGGCAAAGAATCATTTCATTCAATTAATCCCCTGGGCACTTAGCACATACTTGTGGGTCTGCCAGAGAAGACCCAAAACATGTGGCCCAGATCCTAATTGTGACCCTCCCCACACCAGAACATTCTATTTGCCTCCTCACTTCTCCCTCCCTCCTTATCACCCCTCCTCACTCTTTGCCCTCTCTTCCCCTTGTCCCTAGATGTGCGGTTCTCCCCCCGCCGCCCCCAATGATTTGAAAGAGAAGAGAAAGAAGTGGCCCTTCCTCCTTCAACTTGTTCACCTGACAGAAGGAGGGAACATTACTCCCATCCATCTGCTGCACAGACTGGAAACCTGAAAATCTCTTGGGTCTCTCTCTACTTTGTTCTCCAAACACATCCAATCCAAAAGTCAGTTTTTTCCATTCTAGCTCTAAATATCTGTCCACTCCATCTACTTCTCCACATTCCCCATTATACTACCTGCGTTCTGGCCACCATCTCTCACCACAGTGGCACCCCATTTGGTTTCTCCTTCCGCCTTGCCTCTGCACATAACATAGTCACAGTGACAACTCCACAACATAAGTCTGAGCACCCTCTTTCTTGAAATCTTTCAGTGGCTTCAGAATAACTTTGTCCTCAGAGTAACTTCCAGATTCAATAGTTTGTCTTGAGAGCCCATATGCCCTCTAGTCACTAAGCCTTTGCATACACTGTTCTCTGTCTTTTGTCCTGTCTTGATCTCCTTCATCCTGATGGTCCTTCCACTCTCAGCTTAGATGCCATGCAACCTTTTCAAGGAAGTGTTCTTTGAGCACCCCTATCCCCATGGGTTAGTTATCACGCACCTGTGCTTCATTTTAGCAATTAACATATAGCTTTGTAATGGCCTGTTCTCTGGAGACTATCTCACTAGCCAGCGTCATTTTATTATTATTATTATAATTAATTGAACACTTATTGAGTAATTAACGATGTGTCGTAGTTATATACATATACAATACAGCCCCAGACCCTTCCTTTGAGAGCAAGTACTACGTCTTTTCTTCCCTGGGGCCTCGCTGTCTAACACTGCTAGGCTCAAAACACTTGTTGAACGAATGAACCAACGAAATGAACTCCTCATTGAAGGAATGAATGGACCGATGAACGACTGGGAGAGGCTGTGGGGCCGCACAGCCTTCTGGGAATCGTAGTCTTCTGGTTCGGCCCTCTCTTTATGGCGCAGGCGTATCAGATTAAGACCTCCTTGCTATTAATGCGCATGTCCCGGAAGGCGAGTTGGGGGAACTGCGCATGCCTAAAGGGTGGGCGAGGACGTTCCTGTGCCGCGCCGCGGGGCGGAGATTCTGTGACTTGGAGGCTCCTGGTTGATCTCTTCCTGGCTGCAGGAATGGCGGGGAGGGGAAAGCTAATCGCGGTGATCGGAGACGAGGACACCGTTACTGGTTTCCTACTGGGCGGCATAGGGGAGCTTAACAAGAACCGCCATCCTAATTTCCTGGTGGTGGAGAAGGATACAACTATCAATGAGATCGAAGACACTTTCCGGTACAGTAGCCTGGGAGGATGGGCCCTTCTGCTGCCTGATGGGCGCGCAGGGAGAAGGTGGAGATGTTCCGGGGATCCAGGTGTCAGACGCCGACGGGAGATCGGTTGCGGTCCTGGAAGTCAGTCTGCCCTTGTGGAGCAGAGGCCTCCGCACCCCAAGTTCCCTTTTGGGACTTGGTGGGACCAGGGCTACGTCAGGTTCACGAGCTCCCCCCTCACATGATCATGTATCAGTAAAGAAGGGGAACAGCTCGTGATGGGCGCCGCCGCTCAGCCCAACCAACCCACTACCCATAGTTGGACGCCCAGAGCTCCTAGTCGTAGCTGTCAGCCAACCTCAGTGCCCTCTTCAGGGGTTCGCTACATAGAGCTCTTTTGCCAGTTGCTCCCTAAGGAAACCGCACACTTGATTAAAGCCAATCAGGTTGGGCTTCTTGTATTTTTTGGAGGCTCATAATCGTCCGGTAGGGCTTTTTTCCACTTACAGGTGAGGAACCAAAACTCAGAAAGGTTAAGACACATACCCAAAGTCACAGCAGACGGAAGAGATGGAGCAGGGATTTGAACTCAATCCTAACTCTTTTTGCCTCTCCTAAAACAAGTACACACTCTGCTTATGAAGCTCTTCATTTCCCTTTCATCTTCAGCTCTGTAGGCAAATACCGGACTGTATCTGGCCTTCTGCTAAGACTTTGCACTTCAGATCCCACCTCCTGCCCTGGGTCAAGGCTGATAGCTCCAAAGTGTGGGTGCAGCCATGCCAGTAATACAGGACGGTCTTGGTGACTGGAATTGAATATACCAGCCTCCTGTTCTTTTCTTAACCTCTTGGATTATACCATTCTCACCTGTTTTCCCCTAAACAGCCCAACCGAGCCCAGCCCAGAGCTGCCAGCTGAGACTGGTTCCTGCTGCCTGGGGTATGATAGGTCCTGACCTGGGAGGCAGTTATCTGTTCATCTCTAAACTGGTGAAGTGACCCTGGTTGTCATGGGAGAAGGACAAATTTTACTTCAAAAGTTTTACATTTTTTCAACCAAAAAGGATGTCAAAGGATCAAGTCTAGCCTACCCTGGTGCTTGTCATGGGTTGGTGCTTAGTAAATACAGTGGAACCTCCATAGTTGACCACCTCCTTAAGACCTAATTTTTATAGGCCAGACATGCACCACATGTACGTCTCAGTACAGCAAGACTAATTCTTTATGTTGACCAGTTTCTTTCAGTCCCTTGGTGGTCAACTTGCCAGGGGTTCTACAGTAGTTTTTCTTTTCTTTTTTTTTTTTTTTTTTTTGCTGTAGCATAGGTTGGACTGCAGTGGCTGTTTATAGGTGCAATTATAGGGATGGCCTGGAACTCCTGGCCTCAAGCAGTCCTCCTGCCTCAGCCTCCCAAGTAGCTAGGACTACACCTGGCTCAGTAAGTAGTTCTTGATGAACAAATAATGACTGGGTGGGTAATCATAAGAAAGGAGAATTGCAGGGCCATGTTCTGCCTGTATGGAAAATGTGGTTCCTTTGTTACTGAATTTGCTATCCCTAGCTTGTGTTCTGGGCTCATCTCAGACCCATCCCTCATCAGCATAGACCTGAGGCTTTCAAAGATCTCATTGGCCCTGTTTTTTGGGATTTTTCCTTTTTGTTATAGACATGGTTCACCAGGCCCTTCTACCTCATTGCCTTCTTCTTCCACCCCTATAACCACTTCCTTTCTTCCTTCTCTTTCTGGTATTTCTTTATGCAGATACAAAGGGATACATATATTCTTATCTTCTCCCTGTCCTTCAGTAAGGCAGCACATTGAATACAGTGGTGCAACCCTGCCACTGTTGATCTTCATTACCAGTTTACTTAGAAGCCTTCCAGGCAGGGGAGGTAGAAGCCAATCCAGGTCAACATGGCCCTTAGCTTTTGGGTGAAGTCCATTCTGGATAGGATTGAGAGTTTAGCAGAGTAGCTTTTCCCCTTGTCCTCTGTGCACTTGAAGTCATATTCATTCCTCTCTACATCCAAGCCTGAAAGCCCGAAGTGGACTTCTTAGGCAGGGGACACAACAGCCCCAGAGCTGCACTGTATTCCCTTCTTTTTTCTCCCCATAGGCAGTTTCTAAACCGAGATGACATTGGCATCATCCTCATCAACCAGTACATCGCAGAGATGGTTCGGCATGCCCTGGATGCCCACCAGCGCTCCATTCCGGCAGTCCTGGAGATCCCATCCAAGGAGCACCCCTATGATGCCGCCAAAGACTCCATCCTGCGCAGAGCCAGGGGCATGTTCACTGCCGAAGACCTGCGCTAGGGGACTCCCACAGCTTTCAGCATCTCCTTCATGTCCAGGTCTCTCCTAGATTTGGCATGAGTCCTTCTTCAAGTTTTGAGCTTCTAATTTCCAATTCCCTGCCCCTTTTTACCCTATTGAGAGGCTAGGAGAGGTACTTCAAGGTTGCTGGGGCTCTGCCATTAAAATCAAGGCTGGTTGGGGAACAGGAAGCCTGACCATCTTCTCTCTCCACTACCTCTTCCCTGTGCTGTTACACAGTGTCATTGTCAATGTTAAATTAAATTAATATTCTTCCCTCCAAACTGAGATTGAGTGCTGGAAAGGACACATGTGGGGTAAGGGTGTCAGGGGAGATTAGATTGCAAGAATGGGAAAGGTTCTACCAGAGACCCAGAGTTAGAGAGGTGGACCAGGGCGATTGTGCCAGGGAACCATAACTCAGGGACTCTATGGATCAAAGAAGACCAGTTTTGCAGTGAAGGAATGGAGGTAGCTTGAGTCCAGCCCCCAGAGCCCCCACCTCAATCTGCATTGGGCTGGGAGGGGCCTTGATCCGAGGGATAGAAGCAGAAAGCACAGAAAACCTGGAAGGTTCTAGATCCAGCCTGGGTCTTGCAGGAAGTTTGGAGGCCAGGTGCTTAGCCAGTACATCCTGGCCCCAGGCTACCTCAGGAAACAAAGCACATGAGGTCTGCTAAGGGCATTGCAAGTAGAACCCTGGCCCTGTGTGAGGCAAAGCTTGGTTGCCAGGTGACTGTCCCAGGGAAGCCACCCACTGTCTTTTTAAGCACTTTGCTTGCTGTGCTCAGCCCTTAGCTGCAGCCACCCAGGACTGCTCCTCCTCGCCACCATGTTGCGGCAGCTCAACATGGACACACAGCAGCAAAACTTTTGGAAGGAGGAATATCTGAGGGAGAAGATGTTGCGCTGCGAATGGCACCGCAAGTACGGGTCACTGGTGAAGGCCAAGCAGAAGGCTAAGGCTGCAGCCCGCCTGCCCCTCAAACTGCCTACGCTGCACCCCAAAACCCCACACTCACCCGCACCTGCCCCCCAAGCAGTCCCTTCCAAGACCTCCAGTTCTGTCCCAGAGGTGCCTTTTCAGTCAGAAATGTACCCAGTCCTGCCTGCAACCCGGGCCCTGCTGTATGAAGGCATCTCCCACGACTTCCAGGGGCGATACCACTACCTTAACACCCGGAAACTGGATATGCCAGAGACGCGCTACCTCTTCCCCATCACCACCAACTTCACATATGGCTGGCAGCTTGGTGAGCCCCAACCTTTTGGAGATTAGTCTCCTCACAAACAGAGAATGGGGGCCCAGACCGTAAGCATAAGAAAAGGAAATGTCTGAGATGGACAAGTTCCGTGCAACTACAGAGTGACACTGGGCAGGGAGTCTGGGGCACGTGCTGCTTTAGATTGTCAGGAAAGGCCTTTCTGAGCACCTGGAGGCTGAGAGCCAAAGGACAAGGGGGAAGGCCTGGGTCCATTATTTCTCCCCCTGGACAGGGGCTGGGTTTTATTCAGTGCAGAGGAAGACGGTTTTAAGCAGGCTTTAAGAGTGATGCTGATTTACTTTTTAAAAACTCACTGACCTGTAGGCAATGGCTTTTTCGGGAGAGATTGTGAACTCTGGACAGGGAGACTGGGCTGAAGGGTGTGTGTAGAGAGGTTCATGTTGGCTGTGTTATGCTTAGTGTCAAAAGGTGGCTGTGCCTATAAACCTGGCCCTCAGGAACAAGTCAGAACTAAAGATCATACTCAGCGGTCAATAGATTATAGGTGCTATTTAAAGTTCTGAGGTTGGGCCAGATAACCTGGGGAGCTCAAGTTGCTGGAAAATGGCAGGAGGGGGGAGGCACAAGCAAGGAGGCAGGTGCTGGTGGGAAGGTTGTCCATCTGGGCTCAGTCAGGGCCCTCAGTGGGAAGGGAGAGGGGTTGGGCCGCAGAGTAATTAGAGGGGAAGAGCACCGAGGAAGGGACATGCTGGCAAGTGTTGGGCAGAGCTGCATGCCCCTTTGCTATTTCCACTTATAAATTTCCAGTGAGACTCATCCTCCAGCTGCTTGAGTGCCTGAAAAGGTGGATAGTTGGAAGGGAGGAATGGCTGGGTTGAGATTTTGACTCCAAAGTTCCCTCATTTCCCCACGCAGCCCCAAGGGAGAAGTTGGGGAGCAACTTTCTAACAAAAGTAGGAGGCAATGCTCGGTGCCCTGGCACCATAGCACAGTGGTTACAGGGTCAGCCACGTGCACTGAGGCTGGCGGGTTCGAGCCCAGCCTGGGCCATCTAAACAACAATGAAAACTGCAACAACACAACAAAAAAATAGCCAGGCATTGTGGTGGGCACCTGTAGTCCCAGCTACTTGAGAGGTTGAGGCAAGAGAATCGCTTAAGTCCAAGAGTTTGAGGTTGTTGTGAGCTATGATGTGACAGCACTTCACTGAGGGCAACATAGTGAGACTCTGTCTCCAAAAACAAAAAAAAAAGTAAGAGGCAAGTCCCAGAAGCAGAAGGTAGAAGGAAGCCCCATGTCTCCACAGTCTGTTCCTGCGACAAGCAGGGCTGGGTGTTCCCCCACTCCCGATAGGGGATCCTGAAGGTAGCAGTAATGGGAAATGTCATTCTGCTGTCACTGCTGTATACAGGGATCCAGCCAACCTCCTATATTCTGCAGCCCTCACACCTCAGAAGCACTTTTTTATTTCTTCCTACAAAGTGGCTACGACTTGGGCAAATTCCTAAGGCTATGCAGACACACAGGGCTCTGTGCACTTTCGTCTGCGTGTCCCTTCCCCAGGAACCTATTCCTGGCCTCTGACATCTTTTACAGGCCCCCCAGTGAAGCAAGAATTGGTCTCCTGCAAGATGTGCCGCATCGAGTCATTCTTCCGCAAGAATGGGGCCTTCGCACTGCTTGATCCTCGGGACCTGGCCCTCTGACCTTGCCCGGGCGGTGGGCTTGGGGGAGGGAAGGAGAAATAATAGGCTTCCTGGTGGGGCGAAGCTAATGTGTGTCCGTGTGTCTCTGCTCTCACAGGCCCTGTGGCCGCTCTTTGGGCCTTTCTGAAACTACCGCTGACCCTCAGGTTGCCCTCTTGCTTTTTCCTTGACCCGACTCCTTTGAGGACCCAGCAGTGACCGAAGGAAGGGCGAGAGTGCTATTCATCAGTCGTCCGTCAGCTCCTTGGCGCCAGGGGGCCACAGTAGCTCCTGAAAGTTCTGGGTGTTCCTGGGGAAAGAGTGGCCTGTCACCAGATGCCAGGGACAGGGGCCTCCATCCTACTGTCCACCTACCACCTCTCTCCCTACCGCCCCTCACCTGGCCCGGAGGGCCCACAGCCGCCGGGTCCTCTCCCGGTGCACTTGTCCCAGCTGTTCTCTCAGGGCGGACCGCTGCCCGGCCAGGTCCTGCCATGTGGAGCGCTGAGCGCCCCCGCAGCCCCGGCACCAGCCTCCCACGCTCCACCCGGGAGTTACTGCCCACGCGCCCCGCCCTCGCTTCGGAGGGACCCGGATGGGGTCCTTGGGGCCCCACCGCCTTCTCCTGGGGGCCTTGCCTGTGGCCAGAGCTGAGCCAGGCTGGGCGGAAGGCCCAGGGGGTGGACCCGGCATTGGCGGTTCTTGGCGATGCCGAGGCGCTCCAGGACCTGGGGGGGCTGCAGTCAGCACCTAGCCGCCCCTCGGCGCCGCAGGCAGCCCGGCCCGGCCCCGACCCCTGCCCGTCCTGGAGTGTGGACACACCCGGAGCCGCCGACGCCCGGCCGCGTGGTGCAGCTCCAGCAGTCCAGCAGCCGCTGCAGAGCCTCCTGCTGCGCCGCACTTACGCCTGCCGGCTCTGGCCACGCGGCCTTTGGGGCCTCGGAGCCACCCCTCTGCTCCTCGAGGGCACCAGGGAACCTCGCCTCGCCTACCTGCCGTCCTGCCCGGCCAGGGGCTCCCCCTGGGCCCGGCAGCACGTGCGGGTGGCTCCCCAGCCCCGGAGTCCCTGGGAGAGCCGCAGGGAGCGCCTGCTGTCCAGAGTCCCCAGGGCATAGTGCCTCGGGCATCACAGTGCTGGGGCCTGGGAGCTGAGGCCCCGCTAAGGGTCTCAGGCTCTGAAGAGCGGCCCACGTCTCCTCCTGGCAGTCCCTGGATTTGCCAAATCTGATCTCTGGCCTTGGGTCTTGCCTAGCATCAGCTGGGCACTCCTTACCCCTGGGCCTACGCTGTTCCTTTCCCTAAGCTGCCGGATCTGTTTTCCTAGGGACCTGCAGAAGTCTTTTGGGTGGCCCAGGGAGCCGCCTTGCTTCAGAAGCTGTATTGTCTCCTCTCCCTGAGCCACCTCCCAGGCTTGTGGGATACTGCCTTCCGAAGACCAAGGATGTTCCCTTTCCTGACTCTGAGGCCTCTTCTTTCTCTGGCACTTGGGCCTATTTTCTCTTTGACATTGAGGAGCCCCTTTATTCTTAACTCTGTGTTGCCTCCCAGCTCTGACCCTGGTATGTCTTCTCTCTCTGACACCGAGGAACTTCTTTGTCCTCACCTTGGGAGGCTTCCCCTCTCCGACCCTGAGGATCCTCCCCTCTCTGACCCTGAGGGTCCTCCCCTCTCTGCCTCTGAGGACTGTCCCTCTGCAGTTTCTGAAGTTCTATTCCCTCATGACCCAGGCTTGAACCTAGCCTCTCCAGAGCATCATGGAGTTCTGGCAGGCCATGGGCAGGCAGGTCAGAGGGTGCTGGGGCTCCCTGAGTGAACTCTCTCTCCCATGGACTCCTGGATGGCAATGGATGGGGCCTCTGGGTGGCAGGCTCTAGGTGGCTCCCCTCCTCCCTCTGGACCAGGTCCTGGGAAAGAAGAGCACGGTAAGCCCAGAGTTGAGGGAATCCTAATCAGGGCCACTTCCCCTGAGGAACCTGTAGACCCCAGTGGCTGACCCCTGCCGGATTCCTGAATTTGTTAAATCCTCCATGTATGGTGTAGAGGGTGCTTCTCCACCTGGCCAGGGAAGGCAGCCCCACCTCACCCCAGCAGCCCCCTCCCAGACAGCCCACTCCTCCACCCCTAACCTGAGAGAGCCTTTGCCAGGACCTTGGACTCTGAGCTTCTTGGCTCCCCAGAGCTCCTGCTGGTGGTGGAGTTCAGCTCTTGTAAGGAATCTGAGGGAGAAAGACCAGTGTTGGGAGTGCTCTGCTCATGTCCCAGCCCCCCACCTGAAAGGAGCCAAGAAGCCTAGATGGTCCTCAGAGCGTGGCTGGGGGTTCCCTGAGGCAGCTATTTGAACTTAAAAGGTTATCACAGTTCATCATTCCACCTTTGTTTGCACAGCTGGCCACAACCCTGCTTGTCAGGTGTGTCCACCAACAGCAGATGCCATCTCCTGCATGCCCCCAGCCAAGGCCAGACTGCCTACTTTGTCCCTGCGTGCCTATTAGGCCTAGAGAAGAAACCCACTGTATGTGCCTTACTGTCATTAAGGGAAATCTTCCTTAGCTTTTTGTTTCTGACAGCAAAATCAAATGAAATTCAAGAAATGAAATTTTAGGCCAATGTCTGGCCTAGAAATTGCAAGTCTTCATAATTAACAAAAGAAATCTAAAAAGAGAGATGATATATTGCTGCTCCCCTGCAGCTGCAGAGGGAGGAGTTGTTCGGCATCTATAAAACTAGTTAAAAGAAACTGATTTCTTAAGGTCTTAAATCGAGAACTTTCACAAGAATATTTCATCTTGTTCTTTTGTGAAATATACAGGCATGTAAATATTCATTGCAGTGACCAAATGGGTAAGCTCTCCAAAAATAAATTTGATTTTCAAAGAGTTTTTTGAACAAGAGTTTTTTAGGACTCCCAGGCCTTTAGAAATGATTGCCACTGGCAAGGCGCCTGTGGCTAAGCGGGCTAAGGCCCCAGCCACGTACACATGAGCTGGCGGGTTCGAATCCAGCCCGGCCCGCCAAACAACGACGGCTGCAACCAAAAAAAAAATGGCCAGGCGCTGTGGCAGGTGCCTGTAGTCCCAGCTACTCGGGAGGCGGAGGCAGGAGACTCGCTTGAGCCCAGGAATTGGAGGTTGCTGTGAGCTGTGATGCCACAGCACTCTATCCAGGGGGACAGCTTGAGGCTCTTTCTCAAAAAAGAAATAGCAGAAATGATTGCCACTAACTGTGAAAACAACCTCCCCACTCTAGCCTGTAATTCTGATCTATTGTCTTCCTAGAGAATGTATTTCTCTGATAATAATATTATAATTGATATCTCTGTCTTCTCAAGAGAGAAAATACTTGTAAAAACCTCTCTGTCAATCAGAAATTAATCATTGGCACTTTCCTCTTCTCTCACGTGCATGATGGAACAATTAAAAGCTTATGGCTTCTATGTGATGCCCAGACCCTCTACTGAGGGCAATAAAGTGAGACTCTGTTTCAATAAAAAAAAAAAAAAAAAAAGCTTATGGCTTTGCAAGATTTATTTATTTATTTATTTTATTTTTTATTTTTTATTTTTTTTTTTGAGACAGAGCCTCAAGCTGTCACCCTGGATAGAGTGCTGTGGCATCACAGCTCACCGCAACCTCCAATTCCTGGGCTCAAGCAAGTCTCCTGCCTCCGCCTCCCAAGTAGCTGGGACTATAGGCGCCCACCACAATGCCCAGCCATTTTATTTATTTATTTATTTATTTATTTATTTATTTATTTATTTTGTAGAGACAGAGTTTTACTTTATTATCCTCGGTAGAGTGCCGTGGCGTCACACAGCTCACAGCAACCTCCAACTCCTGGACTTAGGCGATTCCCTTGCCTCAGTCTCCCAAGTAGCTGGGACTACAGGTGCCTGCCACAATGCTCGGCTATTTTTCTGTTGCAGTTTGGCCGAGGCCGAGTTTGAACCCGCCACCCTCAGTATATGGGGCCAACGCCCTGCCCACTGAGCAACAGGCACCGCCAACAAGATTTATTATTTAGCAAATTGAAAGTCTGTTTCACTTAAGGAACAGGCCCAAGGCTCTCAGTATCCAACCCATTGTATTCGAATTACCTATTATTATGCTCTATCACCAGGCTGGGATCTGAAGACAGGGACCTAGTCTCTCTTGCTGTATGTATCCCCAGTGCCTGGCTCAAGAGTGGTAATAGGTGGTATGGAGTTGCTATTCTGTTTTCTCCCTGGCCCCAGCGATGGCCATTCCTGGGATCTCTTTCCTGAGCCCCAGTTTAGTGTCATATCCTGCTAGACATAGTACCTGAGACAGCTGGGACCAACTAGGTCGAAATGGCACATAAAACAAAACCTGCTCACCATCTCCAGGTGTCCCAGGAACTCAATCGAAAAGGGTGAGATGAAGAATGAGTTAAGGTCTGAGGTCCTTGGCCTGAAGGTGAGGTCTTCCTGCCTCCTCACAGTGCGATCTGGCTGCCCCAGCCCCAGCCCCAGGGGTGCCCTGCTGTCCTGGCTGCCTGTCCCATTCTATCAACCAACATACCAGATGTGGGCGCTGCAGGCCTGTCAGGGATTTCTACCCTTCTGTCTACATTGCTCTCAGCTTCACCCAGATCTGGGGCTGACAATGGGTCCATCACCTGCCCCCTGTGGAAATTCAAGGGCTGCACTTGTAAGGGCCCAGGAAAAGGCACCTACCTGCCAGTCTCCCTAGCACTCCAGCCTACTGAGCCTTGCCTTCCGCAGTGCCCAAACTGAGTTCCAGGTGGCTGCCTCCAGCCCCTGCCCCCACCACTGGATCCCAGGAGCTGGAATTTGGGGGTCTGTAGCAACCATGGGTGCAACTGAGCAGGAGCTCAGGAAGAGCAGGAGCATAAGAAGGGAGCACCAGGCAGGACTGTGGGAGGCGATGGGGAAAGGCCTTAGCTCTTGGCTGCTTTATGTTGCCACCTGATTCCCTGGGAGAAAGACTCACCCCTCTGTGAGCTCATGATTCTGATTCAGAGAGTCCTCAGTTGGGGGCGTAGGGTGCAGCCTGGAACTCTGAAAGGGTTGGGGATGTCCTAGTCCATAGGGCACCTCACTCACGGTGGTCACAGCCTCTAAGAAGGCACCCTGTGAGGCAGGCCACCTGGTTTTCATGCCCTCATGTGACTCCCTTCCTTCTACATGAAGGATCTTAGAAACAGCCTTCAAATAAGACTGCAGTTTTGCGCAAGATGTTGCTGGTCCCTGCCTTCATAGTCACCGTGAACAACCTCTCCTGCTACAGCTAGGGATGCCTTGGCCCAGAGAAGACTACTAACCTGCTCAGATTCACTTGGGCAGTTGGTGGCTGAGCTGGGACTGAGACATGATTTCCCAGCTCCCAGTTCGCTCTGCTGGGTCCAGTTACCATACAGCACCTCCCTCCCTAGACATTGGTTCCTCTTTCCTGCCAGGCCACTTTCCTCCCATGCTGCCGCCACCAGAAAGGCTTCCAGATTTCACCACACAGTTGATTTGACCAAGATAGTTGTTAACTGTGTAATGATGAGAATAGCCTGCCCAGAACTGGCATGCGCTGTGTCCAGCCCTTTACTGAGATGAGTTCACTGTCCTCCCAGCAGTCCTTGGAGAAAAATCGAAAGAGTCCACATTTATAGATGAGGAAAGGGAGGCTCATGGTCCACAGGAAACGTCAAAAGAGGCAGCTGACCCCTGACCCATCTGTCTGCTCCTCCCTGCTCCTCCCCTGCTCCTCCTACCTGCCCTCAGTGCTGCAGGGGCCCCAGTGTCCTAGGACCCTCTGCCCCCTGACCCCCCACTATGCCTCTGCTCACCCACTCACCAGCTGCTCCGAGTCCCACCCCTGCTACTCCATGCACGACAGGCCGGGCCCCACAGACTGCAAAACTGGGCCTGGGGAGGCCAAAAGAGGTGCAGTCCTGCCCCCGTCAGCAGCTCCAAGTCCCATAGGAGCAGCAGGAAGGTGGGGTGTCAGGGCACAAGGGGGCACTCGCCTGGCCTCTGCCCCAGCCCCTGGCAAGCCCCTACCTGCTCCTGGGCCTGCTGGCTCTGCTCCATCTACAGCAGCACAGTGGGCAGCTCCAGCCCTGGGGGGCAGCCTCTGGCCTCTTGTATCTAGGGGGGAAGGTGGAGTCAGGCCCCCACCTGTCCCCTCCCCTTCTCAGGCAGTGTCCCTCCCTCACCTGCCGAAGTGCAGCCCAGAGCTGGCCCAGGCTGGCAGGGTGCTAGAAGAGGTGCTGGCAGAGAGCCAAGGCCTGCCTAGGGCTGCAAGGGAGCCCCAAGCCCCCAGGCATGACTTCCTGCGCCATGGAGAGCCTGGAGGGAGATGGAGCACAGAGCCCAGGGCTCTGATCTCAACAATGCAGGACCTGACATTTGAGCCCGGGGCCTGGGCTGCAGCCAAGCCACAGAAGGACTCTGGTCTGACTCTAAGATTGGTCTCTTGGCCATGAGGGTGGCAGTGTGGAGAGATGAATATGACCCCCACAGGCAGGCGTATGTGCTTGTATGCAATCTCCAGTGACTATCTGACATATTCTGTGTGTACAGACACACACGAGAACTTTATAGCTGCACTATATTGACACATATGGCCACAGCTACAGTGGCTACCCTCAGCTCAGTAAGTGCCAGGACACAAAATGCTTCAGACACATAGCACATAACCCTTCTTTGCAGTGACTCTGTGAAGCAGGTGCCATCATCCTACCATTTACACTTGAGAAGACTGACTCAGTTACCTACCCTAATACGTGGCAATGGTTCCCTCATCTGGAGATGGATGGACATGACACCCGCTGGGAAAACATGGAGCCAAGGCCATTTGCACCAAGAGGCTCATGTGAACAGGAAGAAGTCAGGCCCTCAGAAACACTGCCTGAGTGCTTGTCCATGCTGTCCACCTGCTGAGTACTGTCCATGGCTCACGTCTCTCCAAACATGAGACACGTGTTACCATGATCTTCATTTTACACACGAGAAAAGTTTGTGCAGTGAGGGCAGGGACCAAGTATAGAAGATGGTCGTTATCTTTTTTTTTTTTGCAGTTTTTGGCCGGGGCTGGGTTTGAACCCAACACCTCACCTCTGGCTGGGGCCGGCGCCCTACTCCTTGAGCCACAGGCGCCGCCCATTCCTTTTTTTTTTAAAGACAGAGGCTCACCTTGTCACCCCGGGTAGAGTGCCGTGGCATCACAGCCCACAGCAACCTCCAGCTCTTGGGCCTAGGCAACTCTCCTGCCTCAGCCTCCAGAGTAGCTGGCATTATAGGCACCTGCCACAACGCCCAGCCTTTTTTTTTTTTTTTTGCTGCTGTTTGGCCGAGGCCGGGTTCGAACCGGCCACCCTCAGTACCTGGGGTCGGCATGAGATGGTCTTTATCTTTACTCCCCATGCTGTCATGAGCAGCTTTGTCCCTGCTTCCTGAAAGAATGAAGCAAACTCTCCTCTCAGGGCCCTTGGAAGAGAACCAACTCCGTGGAAGAGGCCTGGGCAAGCCGGGCAGGTGACTGGTGCTCTGTGGCATCCTCTCCCTCCACTTCCGGTTGGAATATCAGGGACTGGCAGTGAGAACGGAGTTCCCTGATCCCTGAAAGTCCTAAAATGCTAATGAAAGTCCTAAAAGCCCTATCATGCCAAGGTCACATAGCTAGTCCCTGGCAAAGAGAACTCAAATCTGGACCTTTTTCTATCTCAAAACCCATGTTCTTGAGCACACTCAGCCCCTCCACCTTGTGATATCCTGCCTCAGGACTGCCCACCAGCAAGAAGGCTCTCCCCAGAGGCAGCTCCTTAACCTTGGATTTTTTTCAGCTTTTATGACTAAGAATTGAGTTATTTTTCTTTATAAATTTTATATTTAAAAACCATCCCATGTTTTCTCCCCTATGATGAAGTCTTCATAAGCTGTATGAGTGTCTACAGCCGCCATGGCTGGGTACGTGCGGTCGTGAGTGCAGGTGGGTGTGTATGCACGTGTTGCCTGTCTCTCTGGGTTCTGAGGTGTGTGTATGTCTGTGTGTGTGCAATGCATGTGTCCACACTGCATCATAGTCTGTTGTCTCTGCTTCTCCCCATGCCAGACACGAGTCCCTGTATCACCACCTCTAAGAGTGGCCCAGAAGGCACCTGAGCACTTGGTGCCACCACACCAAGAGGAAAATGGAGGCCACATGCAGACCGAGCCCCTCTCCCTGTGGATCCCCAGCTCCTGTGGGCTCCCACATGGGGGCCATGGCCATGCTTGCTACACAGAGTGAGCACAGGGCTGGGACCAGGACACCTGGGTCCTCCATCTGCCCAAGGGTTTCCCAGGGAGCAGCCAGTTGGGGCAGCCCAGGCATACAGGCACAGGAGCCAGCAAGCTCCTCTGATTCTGGGAACACTGACCACTACACCCCATGTTCCAACCAGCCCAGCCTCTATCCCAGCACCAGGAGGAAATATACACACACACAAGGAAGTTTCTGGCAGGCCCAGAGTTTACTGATTGTGGCTCAACATGGCTGAGGTGTTTGCAGGACATGGGCCCAGGTGGGGCACTCTCTCCACAGCCCTGACCAGGATGGGAGCTGCAAGCCAAGGAGAAACTTCTGGCCTGATGAGTCCTGGTTGGGTGTCATCCTGGCTCAGGGTGTCCCTGGTGGCTCCTAGCTGGGGCTGGGAAGAGCACTGAGTGGCTTTTCCCCAGTAATCAGGACTGGGGGGCAGGCCTCGGGTGGGATACAATGGGCCTCATGCTCCACCAGGCCTGCAGGGCATTGGCAGCCGGGAACACAGGGCCTCACGCAGTGGGCAGCCAGCTCCCCCAGGGGGACATGCTGGTTGAAGCAGGTGCGGGGACAGGGAGGGCCACATTCATCAAATACGAAGCCACGGTCCAGGGGACAGCCCACAGCTGCAAGAGAGTGGACGGCAGAGTCACTGGGGCACCTGACACTGCTCCAGTTGCTGTGCTCACCCCTTGGGGGACTCCCTATGCCCATCCTGTCTAGACCCAAGCCCTCCAGCCTGCCTTTCCTCTCTGTGCAGACCCCTTTCCCAACCGGGCATCACCCCCTCACCACAGAGGGTGGGACCTCGCCATGCAGGTGTCACCCCTGCCTGGCGACAGTGACTGGCATAGGCTTCTAGGGCATCACAGAGGCAGGTGTCAGCTGAGGAGCCAGGGCCACAAGCACATAGGTCATACACGCAGGCAGCAAAGAAGGGCTCTGGTGGCACCACAGAATGGCAGCGACTGAACGAGGAAGACTTCAGCACCCCACACCGGGCATTGGCCTCACGCCTGGCACGGTAACCTGCTGCTCGGCACGGATCTACCTCTCGGCCTGGGGAACAGGGCCGGCTGGGCCTTGTCTCCTCTGGGACCTAGGTAGGGAGAGCATCCCTGATGTGACTGTAGCAGCCCGTATGGCCTATGGCTAGGAGGAGTGAGAGTTACAAGTAACACCAGGAGCTCAATAATGGAACACCTTGGTGAAAAGGGCTTAGGGAGGGATTTAGCTCTCGTAACAAGCATGAGAGAGCTCGCAAGATGAGATTATTAGTGAATTGGCAGTTTCTACACATGTGGTGTTAAGAGCCATGGGTTGTGTCTTTAAGAGGCTGAAGGAGAAGGCAGTCGGGAGCATGCACATTCTATCATGGACCCACTCACTCTGACTCTGTCGCTTCTCCTGCCAGGAGAACGCCAGCACGGCATCTCTCTGCTGAAGCTTACTAAGCTTTGCTAAAGACTGCTAAGATCTATCTTTCTAAGAAGACTGCTTTATGCCCTCAAAGACTATCTCTGTCTCTCTCTCCCTTCTGCTAACGTAGATAGCCCTCAGGCACCTAAGAGTAATTGTTTCTGAGCAAGGTAGCATAGTAGTGCTCCTCTGGAACCTAGATAAGCCAGGGCTGGAGACCAACGAGTCTCGGGCCCTGACCAGTGGCAACGACAGTGACAAAAAACCCTGGCAGCTGAACTTTCTGTGCTATCTTCTTCAAAGCACTTCCTGCCCAGTAATTTTTTTAGTCTCAACAGTCTCCCTATAAGAATAGCAAAGGAAACTATTTTCCTTTCTACTTTCTCCTTGTAACCATTTTACAGACGGATAGATCAAGGCCCAGAGTAGGTAAGTAACTTGACCAAGGTTATCCAGCCAGTGAGTGGCTACACAAGATCTGGGGTTTCAGATAAGGAGGCCTCTTTCAACAGGCCACCCTGCCTCCCTCAGCACCATAACAAGTAAAAAGCCCTCAAACCTCCCTGGAACCCCAAAAGTCATCTTGTGTGACCTCCCCTTCCCCAATTCTCTTTCCATACCTGGGGTCTGCTCTGAGACTCGTGCTCAGCTATACCTCCCACCCCCTAGCCATGGTTCCTGGGCCACTCACCTGCCAACTATTCCCAAAGGCAGCCTCTGTGGAAAGGAGCAGCCCCTCAGGGCCCTGCAGGTCATCCTGGGCAAGGCCATTGAAGTTCCCACAGAGCCCACAAGTCTGGCCCCGGTAGGAGCCTGGCACGCTCACCTCCACCTGGGATTGCCCATCCCACAGCACCTGTGCAGAGAAGCCTAGAGCTGGGGAGTGGGGAAAGACAGGAAGCCCAAGAGCCCAGGGTCCATTATGGCCCCATGAATTATGTTAGCACACTCTGTGCTGTAGAGGAGGGACAGGTGGAGACTCCCCTTGGAAGGGACACTGTTCAGACGAAGGCCAAGGTAGCACATGCTATGGTGGCCCTGGACAAAGACAAATGACAGCTCCCTCCTGAGGTCCCCTTCTCCCATCAGCATCACTCAACTGGGCCCCAGAAAAAATGCAGCCCACTTCCAGGGATTTACTTTCTCACAGACATTCAGGCTTTACAGAGGACTCAGTACAACTACAGTCTGGATCAGCAATGTGGACAAGCCTTATTTTACGAATTTATAAGTTGCTTCTTGCAGAGTGCAGGGGGGAAAATAACTCTTCCTCATGAGAGTTGGAAGGAACCTCAGACACCACCTTGGAGACCTTAATTGACATCTCCCCCGCCCCCACTTACCCTCCCCCATTCAACCAATGAGAAAACTGAGGCCCAGAAAAGGTTGGTAGAGGGCTAGGAGCCCCATTGTGTGGGTAGCTGGGCCAAGATTAGAAACCAGGTTCAGAATTTCTCTAGCTACTCCTCCCGCCCCTCACCTCCACATTTCTGCTCCCCACCTTGGGCATCCAGCAGCACCCTTCCAGTCCCACCCCACTCCCTCTAGGGATACAGAAGCCTAAACAGAGCGGTGGTTCCCAGGCCTGCAGCTGCACCTGGAGCCCAGGCTGAGCATGCAGGATCACTGCACGTCCCTGCAGTTCCACGTACAGCAGTGGCTCCTGCAGGAAGGGCAAGGCCACTGGGCGACCGTCCACCTGGAGAAGAAGGGAGGTCAGAGGAGTGGCGACGTGGGGGTGGACGAGTGGACAGCGCAGGACCAGCCTTTCCCAGCACCTTGGCTCTGCTCACCGTGACCACTCTGTCCTGCAGCAGCTGTACCGTCACATCTCCCAGCAGCACCGCCACCTCTTGGGTCCAGGACACACCTATACGGCCTCGGTTGTCGTTGGTCACCTGCACGCTGTGTGATGGGGTTGGGGGTGGGTGCGGGAGGCCCAGGTGCCAGTGGTCAGCTGGGCCGGGTGAAGGAGTTAGGGAGGAGCGGGAAGAGCGGTAGGAGCACGCACCTGAAGTCCCCGCTGCGGCAGTCCTTGGCCAGCACGTAGCGGCAGCTGCCCTGGAAGTGCAGCAGGCGGCCGTCGAAGGTGCGGTAATGCGGGTCTCCAAAGGCCATGCAGGAAGCGGGCCGGGGCAGGCAGCGGGGACAGCAGCTGCCGGGACTCAGGGCGGGGGCCTGGTCCTAGCCTCGGCCCCAGACACGGTCAGACACACGGTCCCTCCCCGAACTCCCTCCACCTGCTTCCCCTCCAGACCCCTTTCCGGCCGCCCGGACTCGGCTCCCAGGCTCCCCGAGAGAGGGCCCAGAGCACCACCTAATGGCCGCGTCAGGAACAGCACTTGCTCCGGCCCAATCTCTCCTGGGTCGCGGCGAAGCCCAGCCTTCCTCTCCCACGCCCGCCGGGTCTCACCCGACCGTGGTACCACGCCCCCGCCACCAGCCCCACCATCTTAGACCGCGGCACTCACTGGCCCACAGGAGAGGGGCCGGCAGCGCTGGCTCTGGCAGCGCACTGTGCCGGCCACGCAGGAGCAGCTGGTGCAGGCGTCCGCAGCCCAGCGCTCCCCAGAGGCCACTTCATGGCCCTGATGCACGCACGACTGGGTGGGGGCTGAGGGAACAGGAGGGAGGGAGGGTCAGCGGCCCGTCCCACTCCAGGTTTGGCACACCCCTCCCCCATCGTCCTGGCCCCTAACCTTGGCATCGCTCACAGCAGCTGCCAGCCTGGAACACCTTTACCCAGTCCTGGGGGCAGGAAAGGGCCTGGCACTCCTCCAGGCGGCATTCCACGTGGCCCCGCTGAGGACAAACATCACTGCCTTGGGATTTCCTGTGGGACCCTGGCCTCACAGTCCTAGGGGCTAGGGAATGATCTGAGGCAACAGCCCCTCTGTCCACCTGGCCCCACTAGAACACCCACTTTACGGTTCATGTGGGGAGTGAAATGCAGCATGAAGCTCCTTGGCCAGCAATGGGATGCCTCTGCCCCTCAAAGACCCCGTATTTGCTGAGGAGTGTTGGGCACGCCTCCCTTTACCAGACTATAAGGTCCTCCACCCTTCCACCCCCACCTCCAGCTCACATGGCAGGAGCAAGCAATGCAGGGGTTGCTGGGATCCTGCCAGCTCTCTCCATCTGCCAGTCTCCGGCCATCAGCCTCCACCAAGCATTCTGAGGAGGGAGAAATGGGATAGGCTGGCGCTGTTCTTCCAGCTGCAACCTCCCTCCCTGGAGCTCACGCAAAGCTTCACAGTAGGGAAGCGCCCACCCCGTTCCACTAGCACCCTGATGCTGATTTCCTCCACCAGCACCAGAGGGTCTACTAGATGTTTGGCCTTGTGCCAGTGCTCAGGATGTCTGCAGAGTCCTAGAAACCTAGACAGCCAGAGGCTGGGACTACCCACCCCGACCCCCCGCGCCAGGCCCCACTAGTGGGGCTGGGGGCTGGATGCTCCCTGATAAGCTTCCACCCAGATCTTGAGGATCCAGCTGTCACCCCTGCCTTCCTCTGCCTTGTGGGTCTCTTCTCCACTGCAACAAACAGCCCCTCCATTTCTACCACAGAATGAAACCTGCCTTCTGAGTGCTGACTCCGGCTGCCTACATGGCCCACAAGTGCCTCCCCCTCCTGTCTCCCTCCAGGGCTCCTCTCTGAGGGTACAGGCCCAGCTGGGTACTTACCCTGGCATATGGGGCAGCAGCTCCCCGGGGGTGTGTGGCGCTCCAGCAGGGGACAGCTGAGCTCAGGACAGGCCCGGTGAATGCAGAGCCACGTCAGGTCCTGCCCACATGTGAACACAATAGGTAGAGAACAGCAGCTCTCAAGAAGGTGGTGGAGGGATCAGGGCATGCTTGTAAGTAGGGCGTAGGCAGGATGTGATAGTCGGGACAAGTGGGCAAATGCTGGGGTGAGTGGAGAGGCCTGGAGCTGCTACAGGAGAGCAGCAGCAGCCATGACCCACAGAGGAGGGTTCTGAGAGTTCCCAAGACAGGAGGGCTCACCTGGCACTGGCAAGTGTAGCAGGGGTCTGGGGGGACCATCTCTGACCCCAGCAGGGCATCTGAGCAATTACTCAAAGCCTCTGTGAAGACAAGAACTCAGGATGGGAGAAGGGCATGGGGTGGAATCGAAGCTGTCCCCACCTACTGTGGACAGTAGGTCCTTCTTGGACCCAACACATATCCATATCTCCAGCCCCTTGACTCCAAGGAGGAGACATCTTGCCCTTTAGTTCAGCAAAGAAAAGTTTAGACTTAAAACTAACAAACAAACAAACAAACTTTGTTAAGCTAACTTAGGGCGAGGAGCAAGAAGTGGCAAGAGTGGCCGAGAAGCTGAAGTGGCTTCTTCAGCCTGACATCACTAGGAACAGGCAGGCTGCCTGGCCTGCTCTGCCTTCATTCTTCCTTCGACAGAACAGGGCTAACACAGCACAAAGAGCCGGGTTCTAAATCCTGGCTCCAGCACTCAGTCCCTGGAGCCAATTTGGGCAGATTAAACCAGCTCTCTAAGCCTCGTTCTCTTCACTTGTGAAAAGGGAATATTAATACTTACCTCAGTGGGTAACTGTGAAAATTAAATGAGATACTGTTTATTAAGAGCACCAAGCATAGTGTGAGGCATGCATTAGGTGCTTAATAAATGTTAAAGTCTTCTTCCCTTTCCCTGAAGCACTTCCTAGCAAGTGTTGGTAAGAATAGCTCTCCTCATGGGTGGCAGTGATGGCTGCACAGCATTGTGAATGTATTTGACACCACTGAACTATACACTTAAAAAGGGTAAGATGGTAAATTTTTGTTAGGGATATTTTACCATAATAAAAAAAATTTTTAAGTAGAACGAGAGTGCAATTATGATTATAGAAGGCATATTTTGTATATGTGAGAACAACTTTGAAGAATTTATGCTTCAAATTTACGTGACTATTTCAATGCTGGGTTACTTACTAGAAACTGAAAAAACTGCCTCCACAACAAATGTGAAGTATTAAATACAGGAAGCAGAAATCAGCTATCTTTCCATACTTGTAATTTAAAATTTTAGCTGGTTTTTTGTTTTTTTTTTTTTGGCAGGGGCTGGGTTTGAACCCACCACCTCTGGCATGTGGGGCCAGTGCCCTACTCCTTTGAGCCACAGGCACCGCCCAAAATATAGCTGTTTTTTTACTCTGCCCCTATCTTTTTTTTTTTTTTTTTGTGAGACAGAGTCTCACTTGGTCACCCTTGGTAGAGTGCCGTGGCATATTAGCTCACAGCAACCTCAAATTCTTGGGATCAAGCAATTCTCTTGCCTCAGCCTCCCTGGTAGCTGGGACTACAGGCACCCGCCACAGCACCCGACTATATGTTTTTTAGAGACAGGGGTCTCGCTCTTGCTCAGGTTCTTATCGAACTTGTGAGCTCAGACAGTCCTCCCACCCCCAGCCTCAGAAGCCCAAATGCTGGGATTACAGACGTGAGCCACTGTGCCAGGCCCTTCCCCTATCTTAATAAATCATTACTCTAAAAAATAAAGAATAGCTCTCTCCACCCTTAGGGCAAGGCCATCTGGTACCGACATCTCAACACAACTGCCACCCTGCAGCGCCACCTTCTGGGCAAAATGCTCCACAAACTGCACCCAGCTTCAAGGAGGTAAGTAGCCCCTACCCAAGTCCCCAGCTCCTTTCATGATGGGACAGGCCTCACCTGCCAGGGTATGGGCTTCCAGAACATTCCGCTGGAGTCAAAGGGCTAGGGCTGGGGTTGGGGAGGAAAGCCAGCTGGGGGTGGCAGCCCTCCAGCATATCTTATCTACCCCCACACTCCAGGACTTACGGGCACAGGTGGGGCAGCAGTGCTGGGGCCCAGGAGGCAGAAGCTGGCTGCGGGGACAGCCCACCAGGCTTGGGCACTGCCGCCGGTGACAGTGAAGGCTGGGAGACCCCTCGGGCTGCAGCTACAAGAATGAGTGAGCAGGGGTGAGTCCTGAGCCATGGACTCTAAGAACCACACCTTCGCCGGAACTTAGACCCCTCCATTGCCTGCTGCACCCTCCTCTGCACTCTCAGACCATCCTCCTCCCAGCCCCATTGCCTAACTCCTGGCCTGTGTTGTCACTCGCCTGCTCAAAATGCTTCTGTGGCTCACCATTACCTTCCAAATAGAATCTCCACCATATGACCCACGGCCACTTCCTATCTACACCGTCCCCTACCCTCACACACTCTGACCTTGTATTTCATGTCTAAACCCAGACCTAGCCCAGCCAGCTCAGCCCTGTCTTGCTTCCTGGCCCTGCTGTCTCTGACCCTCCAGTGCCTGCTCTGTGCTGTGTCCAGAGCTGGGCCTCACCCGAACTGCCCTCTCCCTCCCCATGGGCCCGGCCCCTCAGCTGGGCACATGCCCTACCTCACAGAGGCATACTTCACAGGGGTCCGACCCAGGTTGGAAGCTCTCCCCAGGCTCATACTTCCGCCCCTGGTGCTCACAATCTTGAGGGGGCAGGGTGAGAGCAGAAAAGGACCAGGGCCTTCAGACTGAGGCAATGCCAGTGCGGGGTTCCCCACAATGGCATTGGGATGTGCATGAGAATAGAGGCCACTTCTTCTCCCAGACTCTGCTACCCAGCCCAGCTCAAAAGCAGGAAGGTGTGGACCCGGGTGTGCTCTCCCCATCCCAGGCTTCCAGTACCAGAGCATCGAGGGCAGCAGTCACTGGGCCCCTGATGGGGCTGGGCACAGGAGCTGACACACTGGATGTGGGCACAGGTGACAACACCACGGTGACACATGCAGGAGGAGCAGGGACTGTCCGGGGATATCCAACTACTGCCTTCAGGGTGCTCAACCCCATGAGTCAGGCAGCCTACAGGTCGAAGCAGGCAGGAGTAAGCCTGGAGCCTGAGATTGCCCACCCTAGTGGTCAGCCAGGCATGTGGGCACCAGGAGGGGGGTCTGCGGGATGTGAAGAGAAGGCAGCTAGGGCAGAACTCTTGTCTGCTGGGGAGGGGAAAGACATTAGGTCAGGGGTGCCAGAACACCGGGGCTCTAACCCTGTCCTATGCCTGCCTGTTCCAAACAGCAGGCACTGTCAGCTGCAGCCAGACAAAGTGCCTGGCATGCAGCAGGCATGTAATAAATGTATGTGGAATGAATGAATGGCTCCATCACTAACCACACCCCCAAGGTAACTTAATATCTCTAAGCCTCAGTCTCCTCAGCTGTTACCGGGGGGGTTCATCTGTCCTGCCCCCCTCCTAAGGCAAATGAGATGCTATGATGGTTTTGTGGAAGCAACACTATGCTGAGCCATGTGCAGGGCAAGGGGCGGCACAGGCTAAGAAAGGCTCATATTCTGGAGTCAGATGGCCTGGATGCCCATCTTGCCTCTGCCCTCTTCTAGCTGAGTGACCACAGGCAAGTTGTTACCTCTCCGTATCTGTTTTCTCATCTGTAAAATGGGAGTGATTAGTACTTATCTGATGAGATCGTTGCACTGATTAAATGAGTTAATACAAGTAAAGTGCTTAGCTTGGGGCCTGGCTGTGTACTCACTAAATGTTAAATCTTATTTTTAGGAAGGGGGTGTGCTGAGGAGGAGGGATCGCTCTGGGGGGACTCTAGATAGCACCTAGAAGGGGGTGAGGCAGGGAGAGGCAGCAGTAGCTGAAGGCAGGCAGGGGTCAGGACAGGGGTGGATGAGGAGCTCTGCGCCTCAAGTGAGGGGCAGTGCCAGGGGCTGGGCATACCTCTGCAGCGAGGGCAGCAGCTCCCGTGCTCTATGACCTGGAGTGGGCAGGGCAGGAGTGGACACCGCAGCTGCACACAACTAACCTGGCCAGCCTGCAGGAGAGGCAGATGGACGGTCAGTGGCTTGCCACCTAGCCTGGGACCCAGACACACTGCCCTCTCCCCATACCTGACAGCGACACTGTTCACAGCTGCCAGCAGGCCCCTCAAACTCCTCCCCATCCTGGTACTCTTGGCCCTGAGAGAGGCAGCCTGTGGGGGACATTCCTCCTGGGTGGTGGACCTGTGTCCCCCTGCCCTACTGTGCCCAACCTCAGGCCTGGCAAAAAGAGAGGGAAGGAGAGAGGAAGAGAAAGGCCGGGGGAGGAGGAAGGGAAAGGTGGAAAGGAGAGAGAGAGAGGCAGGAAGGGCCTGGTGCTGGGGCACATGGAAAGCAGCTCACTGTGGCACACAGGACAGAAGCAGGGGCCTGGAGAGGGGTGAGAGCAGAGAGCTGGTGGACATGGCTTCTTCTGGCAGTGCATGGAGCCTTCCTGGAGGAGAGAGGTCACACTACTACTTTGGACTTCCACATCACTCTATCACACTCAAAAACCAGGCTGCACACTGCCCCATGGCCAGCATCCTTCCTGGGCCTGCCAGGCCCAAACTCTCTCCCTCAGCCCAGTTGTGTTCCATAAGATGTCAGCATGTACCCCTCGGGACCTAGGTGGAAGAAACAGCTCCATTCTGGCCAAGGAGGATGAATAAGAGATGAAAACTTACCAATGTTCCAAAGGGGCCACCTCACCTGGCAGGTGCAGAGGGAACAGGCAGGGTCACGCGGGTCAGGAAGGATCTCTCCAGGAGCAGCAGTGATGCCATGGTAGAGACATCCTGGAAAAGCAGGGAATTCAATAGAAGGGCTTCCCTCAATGCAGCCCCCATTGCTACACACACAACAGTGCCAGGTCTGGGGACCTCTACCAAAGCTTAGGGAGTCAGAGAGAAAGAGAGAAGCGTGGTCTAGAGTAGCAGGAATAGTGAGGGCTGGGAGGAAAGACAGCAGCCAGGCCACACACAGCAAATCAAGGGGGGCTCTTCAGGCAGGAAGAGTGGAAGGGGCAAGTGGGAGAGCATGCAGCAGGGATTGCTGGGAACTTACTGTCCACATGTGCCAGGGTGAGGGAGGGAATGGACACACCTGGAAATGCAGATGAGGTGGGTTGTACCAGGGAGGGTGGTGCTGAGAAAGCCAGGAAAGGAAGGAGGTCACCACCCTGGATTGGTGACTTCAGGACAAGAGGAGCCAGTGAATGGTTTGGGGTATAAAAACATCTTTTAGGAAGGCAGAGAAACAATCTAAAAGCAGGAAGATGTGGAAGTCAGAGGACAGTTATTTGGTGAGTATGACAAGTGTTAGATGACGGCAGGGACAGAGGAGGGTGTGGAAGGGTGTGAGGGGAGTGGGGGAAAGACTATCTTGGAAGGGGCTGATGAGGGAGCTGGAGGACCCTGGGATCCCCAGCGAGGGGATGGAAAGGCAGGTACAGCCCTACCCTGGCAGGTCGGGCAGCAGTGCCCAGATGGGGTGAGTGGGTGGCTGCAGCCCAGAGGCTCACAGGGCCGACGTCTGCAGGTCACGAAGCCTCCAAGACAGGTACACAGCTTGCAGGGTTCTTGGGGATCCAGGAACTCCTGGTTGCTCAGGTAGGACTCCCCCAGGTACTCACAGCCTTCCAGGAAGCATCCGGAGGGAGGCAGACAGGAGGGGCAGAAAGGAGGGAAGCAGTCATGGCTCTGAGTTTGGGTTGGGCATGTATCCATGGGAGAAGGGACAGGTCACAGTCCAGGCCCAGGGGGCAAAAGAGTCTCAAGAGGGGCAGGGTTTGGATGGCCAAAGGGCAAGCTTTCTCTCCTTAAGCCTGCAAGAAATCTCCCTGTCCAGTTTGTAGGAAGAAACCCATAGGGAATTTGTCCTGAGGCATTAATACTCAGCAGGCCACTGGCAGAAGGCACCAATTTCCCCAACCCGAGGACAGCTGGAGTAGCCCCAGCTGACTTAGGTGGTGCAGACCCAAGGTGTCCCCTTCTCAATGCTCCTTCAAGTCCTCTGATCAGTAGGGAGGAGGGATCTTGGGTGGTGGCAGCTCTCTGACGTTTCCTCACCTCTTATTTATTTATTTATTAAATCATAGCTGTGTACATTAATGGAATTATGGGGTACAATGTGCTAGTTTTATACACAATTTGAAATACTTTCATCAAACTGCTCACCTTTTTTTTTTTTTGTAGAGACAGAGTCTCACTTTATCGCCCTCGGTAGAGTGCCGTGGCGTCACACAGCTCACAGCAAACTACAACTCCTGGGTTTAGGCGACTCTCCTGCCTCAGCCTCCCGACTAGCTGGGACCACCACAACACCCAGCTATCTTTCCGTTTCGCAGTTTGGCCGGGGCTGGGTTTGAACCCTACTCGATGAGACACAGGCGCCGCCCAGCTCACCTCTTTTTTAAAAAACAGGGGTTGGGCCTCAGGCTCAAAGCCTTGGCAAGCAGAAGTATGTGACTAGAATTTAATTCGTTTTTTAATGTATTCAATTTTATGGTAATCTATTCCTGGTAAGTCTAATTCTTCATTTACAGTATAACATAAAATTCCTTTCTAAATAGATTTAGTGAGTTAATTGAAAGAAAAACATTCAACAAAATAAAATTACAGTTGATAGAGTATATGTGGCCAAAATTGCTAGACAGTACAAATGTGAGGGAAGACTGGGGAACTAGGCCAGGTTCAGCTCTTTCTTTTTACATGAGTTAAAATTAGGCCCAGAGAGGTTGTGTAACTTGCCAAAGGTCACACAGCCAAATAGCGCCAGAGGCAAGAGAAAATCCAGGCTTTAGTTCCAGGCTTTTTTCTTACTATAATAAATATTTTAGATTCTCTCTAAAGCAGTAAAGATGACTCTAACCCCGACTTCTTGTCCCTCCATCCCGCGTTCCCTGTCTTCCGACCCTCACCGTCACAGGCAGGGCAGCAGTCACCCCTGGCAGGGAAGGGGCACTGGGCGGGGGCACAAGCCCTGCGTTCGCAGCTCACGCTGCCCTCCCAGCAGAGGCAGAGGTGGCAGGCGGCGGTGGGCGACGGGAAGCGCTCCCCGCTGGCAAGTTCCTTCCCCTGGTACAGACAGCCTAGGAAGAAGGGAGGGGCTGGGAGGCCTTGGGGGTGGCTTCCAGGCCTTGCTGAGCACACTGTCCCCCATATTCTTTTTTTTGAGACAGAGTCTCAAAGCTGTAGCCCTCGGTAGAGTGCTTTGTCATCACAGCTCATAGCAATCTCAAACTCTCAGGCTTAAGCGATTCTCTTGCCTCAGCCTCCCAAGTAGATGGGATTATAGGCGCCCGTCAAAACGCCCGGCTATTTTTTGGTTGTAGTTGGCGTCGTTGTTTGGCGGGCCCGGGCTGGATTCGAACCTGCCAGTCTCCCGTGTATGTGGCTGGCGCCTTAGCCCCTTAGGCTACAGACCTCTAGCCAGTCCCCAGTATTTTTAATGAGAACCCGTGGTGAGGGGCGTGCAAGGGGAGGGGGGACTGGGCAGGGAGCGCCACAGGGCGATACCGTCACAGGACGGGCAGCAGGGCCCCTGGCGAGGGTGAGCGCAAGAGGCGGGAGGGCAGGGCAGCCGCTGGCAGGACATGGCACCGTCAAGGCAGAGGCAGCGGCGGCAGGGGTCGCCCGGCGGGGAAAAGTGCTCCTGGTGGTGGGCGGGGACCGCGCCACCCGGCAGCAGGCAGCTGGCAGCGGCGGAGGAGGCTGTGGCGAGAACTCGCGTCAAGGAGGAGCAGGAAGAGACCGACCGCCAAGGGAGCTCCGGGAGGGGCCGGCTGCCCGGCCCGAGGAGTGACGCTCCTACCTGGGCACTGCGGGCAGCACTCTCCCGGCGGCAGAAGCGGCTTCGGACAGGGCAGCGGCGGGCAGCGGCGGGACAGGCACTGCACATTGCCGCTCTGCAGAAGGACAGACGCGCCACGCCAGGCTGGGGTGGCAGTTGGGAGGCCAAGGAGACCATCCCTCCCACTCGCATCTCGGTGGCCCTCTACAACCCAGATCCCAACCTTCACTTCCCTGGGCTTCTCCCAACTAGGTGGCAGACTCACCAGACAGCGACACAAACGGCATGGGTCGGCGGGGTGGGGGAAGTCTGCTCCGTTGGGGTACTCTTTCCCTCCGAAGGCACAGCCTGAGGGAGGGGTATCTGTGAGCCTAGCACCGCCGCCATGCCGCCATCAGAGGCCTAGGCGCCCAAGACACTCCCATCCTGTCCACCTCACCACTGCAATCGTTCTGGCAGCAGGTCCCAGGCAGCGGGTGGGCACACAGGGGCCTGGGGCAGGCACGAGGCTGGCAGCTGGCATGGCCTTCTTGGCACTGGCATTCTTTGCAGGGGTCTCCAGGGTGGGAGAAGCTCTCGCCATTCACAAACACCTGTTTCTCCAGGATGCAGTCTGGACGGGGAGACAGTGGGGCAGGAATGAATGCAAAGCCTAACAGACCATCCATCCCTGGAGCCCACAGCCGCTGTGCAAGTGCCCATTTGGAAGCTGTCCTTGCAGAGAGAGAGGAGGCAGGGGCTGTGCACATGTGGGCAGGTGTGTGCATGGTTCTAAGCTCATGCCTCCATGTGTGCATTTGAGGCCATTCACCTGCAGGCAGGTGTCTGTCTCTGAGGGGAAGACTAAAGAATTTAGACATGTGAGTGCATGTGTGTGTAACACACACCCTGCACAAACTCCATGTGGGCAGGGACATGTCCCATGCATCCCAGCACCCATCTCCTACATGGCAGGCTCTAATATTTGCTGCATGAACCTGTGTTATACAGGTAGATATGTTGCATGGGGGGTACTGGAAGAGGAAATGGAGATGGGAGAGGAGGCTGGTGTAGGAACACTCCTACCCACAACTTCTGAGTTCTACAGAGTTCTAAGCTGTGTCAGACAGGAAACAATTCAGAAGGCATATTCCCTCCCTCCCTTCCTTCTTTCCTTCCTTTTTTTTTTTTTTGAGACAGTCTCACTCTGTTGTCCAGGCTAGAGTGACATGGAGTTAGCCTAGCTCACAGCAAACTCCTATGTTCAAGTGATCTTCTTGCCTCAGCTTCCTGAGTAGCTGGGACTATAGGCACCTGCTACAGTGCCTGGCTAATTTTTTCCTCTTTGGAAAGCTGGGGGGACAGTCTCACTTGGTCACCCTCGGTAGAGTGCTGTGGTATCTTAGCTCACAGCAACCTCAAACTCTTGGTTTCAAGTGATCCTCTTGCCTTAGCCTCCCAAGTAGCTGGGACTACAGGTGCCTGCCACAATGCCTGGCTACTTTTTAGAGATGGGGTCTCACTCTTGCTCAAGCTGGCCTTGAACTCCTGAGCTCAAGCAATTCTCCTGCCTGGGCCTCCCAGAGTATTGGGATTACAGGCATGAGCTACCACGCCTGGCCCAAGGCCATTGCTTTCTAAGGTACCTGTTGTGCCCATAGGGCCATGGGACAGCAGGATCCCAAGCCACTCAGACACAAGAAGCCATACCTGGGCACCTGGGGCAGCACTGGCTGGGTCCACTCTGGGTCCTAGCACAGGTCATGGGAGGGCAGTCGATCAAGGAGCACTTCACAGTCCCATCCTGGCAGCAGGGGAGACAGCAATGGGGGTGGGCCCGGAAGGGGCTCAATAGGGTGGCAGCTGGCCTCAGGAGGTACCTCGCAGTAGCAGGTGTGGCAGGGGCTATCTATGTCCGTGAAGTTCTGCCCGTTGACATATACTTGGCCGTGGTAGGTGCAGCTCTCACAGCTAGGGCAGCAGGCACCTGGGTGGGGCAGGCTGGTCAAGGTGGGCCCAGCAAAGCAGGGGAAGAAAGCCAAGATAAACTGGGACACTCACCAGGGGGCTGGGTGGAGTGCTGGCAGGGGGCTGGGGGGCAGAGTACAGCCCTACACACAGGCTCCCCATCTTGACAAGAGCAGGAAGTGCAGGGCTGACCATCAGGCTCCCACTGGACCCCCTCAGCAAACTCCTCTCCATCCAGTACACAGGCTATAATAAGAGGGGTGTTACAGGGCAACCTAAACAGTTCCTGCCCATTCCTGTCCTACGCAGACCACAGGGACCCTGGCTTCACCATCTCCACCATAGCTTCTAAACACACTGCAAGATGGCTAGTGACCTTACCAGCCCCTCCCCCTTACCGAGAAGGAATACCCCTTGTCCCTGTCCTGTGGAGGCAGCACCCTTCCTTTCCCAGTCGCTCCTCCCACCAACACACACACACCTGGGCAGAGCTGGGGACCGGAGGTAGGTGAGGCACAGGGAGCAACCGGGCACTCCTGCTCCTCACAGGGGACCTCTCCAGCCTAGGAGGGAGGCCAGGTGAGAGACCCTCAAGGAGGGAGCCAGAGCTGGGCGTGGGGAGGCAGGACGGCCTACCTGGCAGGTGCAGCGCAGGCAGTGGCCACTCTCTTGGAGTCTGAAGGTCTCCTGGCTCTGATACTGGTGGCCCTGGTACTCACAGCCTGGATAGGAACACAGGACGATGGGGGTACAGGACTGGAGGCTGAAGGAGAGCCTCATGCCACCTCAAGACTTCCCCGAAACCCTGACAAGAACCACCCAAGTCTTCCAGGCGCCATGGTGCTGTTTGCCATGAGACGGTGAGGTGAGGACTCACCTGTGAGACAGGAGCTTAGGTCCAAGGGAAGCAACTCCACACCTGGAGTCTACCAGGCCAGTGCCTCCCCTCCAGCGGAGACCCCAACCCCCACTCACCATCACAGACAGGGCAGCACTGCCCAGGGATTGTGCCTGGGTGTCTGCAGGGCACGGGTGGGCAGGGCAGAGGCTCACACTGTACACTCCCGTTCTGCCAACAGGAACTGGTCAGCACGCAAGAGGCAGGCAGGGAAGCTAAGCACTCCCCCATCCCACCCACCCCACCAGGCAGCCACCACACTCACAGCACAGCGGCAGCGCAAGCAGGGGTCCCTGGAGCCCACGGGCTCCCCACTGCGATGCTCCCGCCCATTTAGGAAACAGCCTGTTAGGAAGAGGTGCCTCAGGGGGTCTCCTGAGTCTCTCAGTGCCAGGGCTGGGCCTTTGTGGAAGACCTGAGCTGGGCCATCACTCAGCTCTCTGAGCCCCTCCAGGTTGCCCTCCGCGTTCAGAACAGTGCTCTGCCCATGACTCACCGTCACACACGGGGCAGCAGGTGCCCGGAAGGGGGCGGGCAGGGTATGGACACAGGCTAGTGCATTCCCGCTGGCGGCACTGGATGTGGCCCACCTGATGGGGGATGTTAAGCAGGTGAAGGGGCCGTCAGGGATCAGCCACTGGGCAGCAACAGAATTCGAATCCAACTGTCTACATATTAGATGTTGCTGTAGGTTGAATTGCACCCTGCCATTTCTACGCTGAAGTCCTAGCCAGTAACCAGTGTGACCTTAATTGGAAATAAGGTTATTGCAGATGTAATTAGTTAAGATGAGTAGGGTGGGCTCCTCATCATTATGACTGGTGTCCTTCTAGGGGACACAGACACAGGCTAGGACAGACATATTGGACACAGACATAGGCTAGAAGGCAAGGATTTGGGCGCTGGAGAAACCAAAACGCCAACAATCACCAGCAAACCTCCAGAAGTGAGGGGAGAGGCCTGCAACAGGTTCTTCCTCCCGTCCCTCAGAAGGAGCCAAGTCTGCCAACACTTTCATCTCAGGCTTCCGGCCTCCAGAATTGGGAACGAAAAAATTTCTGTTGTTTAGCCTCTGTGTGGTACTTTGCAGCCCTCAGAAACTAATACAAATATATAATCTAGCATGTCACTTCAGCTCTCTGTGGCTCATTTTACTCATCTGAACAAAAATGGACAATAATAGTCCTGTTCTCACAGGCTTGTTACCTACATGAAATGAAATAAAGTGTTTGGAAGCTGGCACTTGGCATGGTGACAGCTGCTACTTCCCCATGGCCTGTCCCAAACAGATCTATCGCTCAAATTCACACTCACATCCTGCCCATCAGGGTCTGGGCAGCCAATGACTTCCCAGGGGAGAGGCATCAGTGTGGACACGGAGGGAGAGGCCATGGTTTCAGAGTGGTTGGGTGCCCCATGCCCCTCACAATAGAGTCCCTAGTCCTTAACAGGCTGTCAGAAAACTCCAGGGTGCTGGCTTCAGCCCCATAAAACTGTTGTGTCCCCTTCACAAAACTGCCTGAACATCAGGGCCCACTTGGCCCTGCCTGCCTCCCCAAGGCATTGCCCTTCCTAGTCCCTATACCTGGGGCATCTTCCCCAGGACTCTGTACCCAAATCCTCTTGCCCTTTAAGGACTGGATAACCAGTTCCTCCCATGAGGATGTTACATTTCTTTCTTTCTTTTTTTTTATCTGATATAGGTATATTTCCCAGTAGCCAGGACTACCAATGCCTGCCACAATACCCAACTATTTTTTTTTTTTTTTTTTAGAGACAGTCTCACTTTGTTGCCCTCGATAGAGTGCTGTGGCATCACAGCTCACAGCAACCTCCAGCTCTTGGACTTAGGCGATTCTCTTGCCTCAGCCTCCTGAGTAGCTAGGACCACAGGTGCCCGCCACAACGCCTGGCTATTTTTTTATTGCAATTTGGCCAGGGCCAGGTTTGAACCCGCCACTCTCAATATATGGGACTGGCGCCCTACTCACTGAGCCACAGGCACCGCCCCCCAGCTAATTTTCATTTAGTAAAGTTGGTGTCTGGCTCTTGCTCAGGCTGGTCTCAAACTCCTGAGCTCAAGAGATCCTCCCACCTCAGCTTCCCAGAGTGCTAGGATTACAGGCATGAGCCACCAAGCCTGGCCTTGGAACAGCCACATTTTGAGAGCGCAGCCACATGCAGAAATGCAACTTTTGCACCAGCACATCCTGCCCACCTCTCCCCTCCTTCAGCTTGTGAGTTCCTTGAGTTCAGTTGACAAACCCAGGCTGAAGATCCACTGTGCCCAGAGCTGGGCATACAGTGCCTGCCCTCACAGCCCCCAGTATCAGTCTTCTCCCCCTGGTCCCTCCTCAGTGTCTATGGCTTGTGTTCAATGGAATGAATATGACAGGCCTGAGGGGACAGAGGACAGCCCAGGAGCAGCCTCCATACTCACCAGGCACTGGCAGATCTGGCAGGGGTCCCCAGGTGAGGTCCATTCTTGACCATGCTCCCAGTGTGAGCCACCCTCTGTGCAGCCTGGGGTCAAGGGGGTACAGAGAGGAGGCCTGGTGGGAACGCCCTGGATCCCAGCCTCAGCCTGCTCCCACTCCTTCCTTGGCTGTCTCCTGAGCTGAGACCAGATGAGCACAAGCCCTGTCTAGACTCCTCTGTGGTTCCCACTGCTCCAGGAAGGGTGAGACCCAAGCTCCTTGGCCCACCCTTCTACAGTACATAGTACAGCCCAGCCGGCCCACCTATCTCTGGCCTCTCTTACCTCTCGTTTTAAGCTTTGGCTATTCTGTCCATGCTTCCTCACACCTTCCCACCTAACATGAACCCCCACACCATATGCTGTCACCTTTTCCCGGAATACCCTCTGCTTTTCCCAGCTGTCACCTAGCTCACTACTCTTGATCCCATCTCAGGCTGCCACAGGTTGCATTCCCGCCTGTCCCCTAGCTGGCCCAGGTCTCCTTCATCTGAATCTCCCCAGCACCTCATGCCTGCTTCTATTCTGATCTTTGCATTCATGCGTGACTTAGTGTCACACTCTAGTGGGCATCTTGGAGGCCTGGCTTATGTCTTATGTGTTTGGGAAGCACAAAGCAGGTAACGAACATTTACAAAGTAGCACTATGCAGTCTAAAATGCCATCACCTGCAAATGGGGAAACCGAGGCACTTAGTTACACACAAAGGGGCAGAGGCTGAACGCGAGCTCAGGTATTTCAGCTCCAGCATAGGCTTAGATGGGCATAGCTCCCCTAGTGACCAAACCCCATCAGAGGCCAGCAGGTGACTCTGAAGTTTGAGAAATGGTGTGGCTACACCAGGGAAGGACAGGGCTTCTCACCTTGGCAGGTCGGGCAGCAGCGCCCAGGTGTCAGGACTGGCTTGGGACAGGGGCTGGGCGGGCATTTGATGGGCACACAGTGAACCAGGCTCCTCTGTAATGCACCAGTAGCCGTGATGCCTCCAGGCCTAGCGTCAGGCATCCTCAGAGGTGTGGGGCCCAGGGCAGGGATGGAGGGAGAGCCTCAGTGGCACAGGCTCTCAGGAGGCATGTGAGGAGACTGGAAGAGTGGCAGGCATGGCCCAGGGCAGGGCAGGGGTGTCCAAGGAGGAGCAGGGCCTGGCAGAGGGGTAGGCAGACTCACCAGACAGGAGCAGTGGAGACAGGGGTTGGAGCTGGACAGGAAGGTGGCCCCCTCCTCATAACGCTGCCCCTCATACTCACAGCCTGAGGAGGGTTGCCAGGATGACAGGTGGGTCACCAGAGAACAGTGTGGGAGAACATCACCCAAGGGAAAGTGTGACCCCAAGTAGGTATTGGACCCTTTGAGGCAGAGGGGATAGAGAGGAGGAGCAGAAGGTCACCTGGCCGGCAGACCGGGCAGCACTCCCCAGGTGGCGTGTAGCGCTCCAGGCAGTTGGGCTCGGAGCATGAGAGCTGCTGGCACTGCACAGTCCCTGCCTGTAGGGCAGACACTGAGCCTTCCTGCCCTTTTTCCCTCCCTCCCCTTCCATCATCCTAGCTTGTTACTCTGCTGGCCTAGCAGGCTCCAGGCCCTGTTGTCTGCCCTGCCCCATTCCCAAATAGTGCTTGGCACAGCCAGACCTGGGCTTTGCCAAGCAGCAGGGACACGGGTGGTAGCTGGGGCCAGGCCCTGATTCCCTTTCCTGGCAGATGCAGATGACACAGGGTTCTTGATACCATGTTTCCCCTTATCCCTGTGGCCCCCAGGGAACCCTGCAAAGCCAGGCCCAGGCTCCCAAGTGAAAGACCCAGAGAAGTGGGTGCCACATCAAAAGAGAACAAACGGTTCACGTGGCAGTAATCAGAAATTACTATTTACTATTTACTATTTACTACCACACTCCAGCAGATGACGGTAAAGCATCTGATGAGAACATAATATACTTCCATTATTTCACAGCAGATGGAAGTAAAATGTTTTGTGAAGGGGGTGCCTTTTTTATTTCACCAAAGGCATCATAAAAGCTAGTAGTGGCCCTGAGGTACCATGTGCCCAAGAAACTGTGTATGTCCCTTTTAAGCTCCATCAACTCCCAAGACTTTAGTCTTCCTCTCTGATGAATACTCCCCAGGCTACTTTTCCAGACCTCGTGGGTCTGAGTCCTTGTCTCGCCCTTCTTGATACCAGCTGAAACTCCTTTCCGGATGGGGATGCCGGATAACATTTAAGGCACCCAGTCAAATTTGAATTTCAGATGAATAACACTAAGAATGTCCCAAATATTGCTGAAATATACTAAAACCCTAGGCATTGTTTATTTGAAATTTAAATTTAACAGGACATCCTGTATCTTTTTTGACAAATCTGACATCCTTACCTCCCTGACTGTGAGCCATTTACACCACAGCTCAGCCACGGCCTCCTCTTCCTCCCAGCTCTCTCCATGCCCCGGCTCCTCTGTCCTCCTGGTTTCCCAACTCCACCT